>VYZW01027308.1:8111-29446 GCA_013401315.1 Balaeniceps rex
GTCCAGCTCTGGAGCCCTCAGCACAAGAAGGACATGGAGCTGTTGGAGCAAGTCCAGAAGAGGGCCACGAAAATGATCCGAGGGCTGGAGCACCTCTCCTGCAAGGACAGGCTGAGAGAGTTGGAGTTGTTCAGCCTGGAGAAGAGAAGGCTGCGGGGAGACCTTATTGCGGCCTTTCAGTACTTAGAGGGGGCCTATAGGAAAGATGGGGACAGTCTTTTTAGCAAGGCCTGTTGTGACAGGACAAGGGGTAATGGTTTTAAACTAAAGGAGGGTAGATTTAGGCTAGATATAAGGAAAAAATTTTTTACACTGAGGGTGGTGAAGCACTGGAACAGGTTGCCCAGAGAGGTAGTGGAGGCCCCATCCCTGGAAGCATTGAAGGTCAGGTTGGATGGGGCTCTGAGCAACCTGATCTAGTTGATGATGTCCCTGCTCACTGTAGGGGGGTTGGACTAGATGACCTCTAAAGATCCCTTCCAACCCAAAGCATTCTATGATTCTATGATTCTAGGTATGTCATGATAATGATCCTACAGCTGCAAAAAGCAAAACACACTGTACCCCTTGGCTGCCATGCAAAGCAGTTTTCTTTCAGAAGAAAGGAATATGCACAGAATGAGGCAAGGAAAAAGACATTTATCTCACCACTAGCCATTAGTCAAGGACATTTATAATTGCCATTCTTTGCAGTTTCTCCTTGATGGTGCTGCTTCCTTCGCAGTATCTCTCTAATTCATGTAGGAATTACTTTTAGGTAACGGTAAGCCTCACCAACTCCCATGCTGCTAGCTCTGAAAAAATACTGACAAGCAAAAAAATAACCACGTGATTTGTTTTGCTTGCATCTTGCAGGGTTTATTCTTTACTCCAGTGTTAGCCAGTCTACTTTCTAATATAACTTTTTATAAGTAGGTGACCACCCACAAAAATCGCTAGTGACAGCGCAATCCCACTCGCCTTTCAATCAATACTGTATGCACAATGCTACTGAGAATGAAAGTAGGGTATTAGTAACAAATATACATGTACTGCCAAAACTGAGAAGTCATTCAATCAAAGCATTTTCTGCAGAGAAGTAATTAAGGCAACATATTGTGATTCTTATTCAGGGTTTTTTCAGCCCTTAATTGGGTAAAATTGCCACCAAAATCAATTGATTTGTGGAGAAAGACAACAATGTGAAACATCATGGGAGGATTTCAAGCCATATGAATAAAGTGTTATTGACTATATTCTGATATTTAGTTGCCCATTCCATGCCTAATTAGAGGACCTTCAAGGGTGAAAGGCAGAAAAGTATCTGAGGAAGGAGCAAAATGAAAAACAAAAATGTTTGTGAAATGAAAGGGTGCCTGAGTCTTCATCCTCAGCGGGCTGCTTCCAGGATATCAGACAATGGAGAGCTCTGTGCTCTGAATACCAGAGGGCTTTGCTGTCAAACAGTGCTGGAGGCCTTCAAGCTGGATTACATGTACAAGAACTTTTCTTTTCCAGACTCATGATAACATAATACCTTTCAATTTGAATGTAGCATAAGGTCCTCATAAACATCCAGCTGCACTGATAAAATCTTCTCTTTTGTAGGTGAACTCCCAAACAGTTCAAGATTGCTTTCTAAAATGAAGTAAAAACACTTAGCGTCCATCTGCAAGTTTCTGGTAGGAAAGTACAGGGTGTAAGTGAAAACCACTTTTCTGTTTTGTAAATAAGTAGAAAACCCACATTCACTGCCACACTGGTAAGCAAACGCACACACAAACAGATAATTTAGCACTCCAGGTAGTCATATCATATAAATGTTCATGTGTGCAAGTGAAAATGCACTAGTACATGGCCACAATGTACTATGGACATGTACTCTATTCACACTTAAATGTTTGGCTTGTATGATATTATACACTGGGACTATTCTACCCAGTTTGCAGCTTTAAACTTGTACAGGTAACTGTTGTCTAAAAATAGTTCTCTTGTGCAAGTTGGCAATTGTTTCAGTCAGCACTAGCGTATTAGGGGTACATTAATAAAAGTTTCTTCTTTAACTTCCACATTTGACTTGTGATTTTTCAAGTAAAACTCCTGATTTAACTTTTCATTACTGAGTCAAACACAGCAAGGGACAAGTGTAAATCTAAACCTGCCATTTCCAAACTCTTCTCTACTCATTCTGCTGCCTTGTCAACCCATTGAAATCCTAACCTATGAGGAGAAATGGTCTTGCAGGCACAGACTTTGTTATTTATCAAGAAACATCCAGACAGGGGGTTATAATCTGCATTTTCTAGATCCTAACAGAATAGTAAGTGTTAGCAATCTAGTCTGCCTTAGATCTAGTACCTATTAACATTGTGGGTATCTAGCAAAGGTCTCCTGAAATAAGTACCTAAGTTTCATATAATCACCTGAGGAAGTTTGGAAGGTCACATCAAGTCAATACCATAGCACTTGTCATCTATGGACTGAAAATATGCATACTGAAAATTCTAGGTGCAGGGAGACAAAATTTCACCCATAATGCTGTGTGGTATGCAAAGAAATAGCATCTAATGTCATTTTCTAAAGTTGATGAAATTGAGGAGGTAGCGTGTTCAGCAAAGCAAAGCATTCTTACTGTTTCCTTGCACATTTTTTTGAGAGCTAAACAAAGGTTAGAAAATCTTTTGCAAATACTTACAAAGAGTTGGTCGAGTTTGTCATTAAAGTGTCATTTAATGTAGAAATTGCTAAGTATATTGAGGAAAGAATAATAGAAATATGAAAAGTGTATAACCCTTAAAATTTCTTCCTGATTCAGTTTCTATCTCCCCTTTCCTTTTGACTGTGCGTCTCACTTTTATTCAGTCTGTAATCAATGATTTCAGTAATGCTTCCTAATTTCACTATGATTCTAACATTTTTATCCTCACTACACTTACTACACAAGCAATTAATTTCATTCAGATGAACACGGCTGCAAGATTAGAATCAAATGCATATGAATAATCTTACTTGTACCATAAATATTCAAAAGATCAGGCTAATACGTTACACCTTTCTGGAGAAGATGTTTTCTGCCTGATTCTCAGCTCAATAGCAATGACATTGCTTCACTGTCCTCACTGGAGATACTTCTGAATTATTTTGATTTATTCAAGAATTAATTTCCTACTGTGTTACCATACATCAGGTGTGATTTTACATAGCAAAAGGTGCTAGAACAGCAATGCATAAAACAAAAATGCTGCAAACAACACGGCAGTGTGATTTGTAGGCAGGCAGAGGAAATTGTGGTCTGCCATTCTGACCCTTTCGGTCACAATATTATTTTTGCTATTCACAGCGATAATATAATGACTAATTGTGAGAACTACTGTACAATAATTTTCAAATAGAAATCACAGTATTTTTTAAACACAGATTTGTTTTCTTAAATCGGGCTTAATACAGTGTGAAATTAATTCTAGTAATTGTTTCTCATATTTTCCTTCTCAATACTTCTTAAATCTAAAAGGATATCACAGTCTCCATTTACTTCCTAGTGTGCATGTATTTAAAAAAAGACATACGCACACATGTAGAAAGCACGGACTCACCTGTAGTCAGCAGGGAGGTCAAAGGGCCCAATGAACAGCGAGTCAGAGCTCCCTTCCTGGTGGTCTGCAGTGGCAAGAGCTGAAGTAGTGCAGTAACTAAATCTCCATGTGTACAGGGAGTTGACCTTCTCAATTTGATGAGATTTAACTCCCATCCAGAAACAGGCACAATCACTTCTTTGTACAACCTCTGTGACAAATCCATGCCTACTTTCTTTTGACCTCTTTCCAAACTCCACATTCAAACTCTAAATTTTTACATTAATAATTAAGAAAATGTGGCATGAGGGCAGCTTACAACTAAAATAGTCATACTTGCATAAAACAGATACAAATATTATAAGTGCCAGAGGGAAGTCCATGTTGGTGGACTTTGGTTGTTGGTGAAATTTTTGGAGTGGATAACTGCACATCATGTCAGTTGAGTTCAAGATGCATAAAAATCTTTCTTGGAAGACTTTTAGTCCACTTAAACTGTCTGTAGAAAATATGCACTCTCAGGGCCAGATTCACTACCATATTTCAATCACGCTGCAATGCAATAGTGATGCCAGACAACACTAAACTCAACTTTCTCACCACTTAAGACGTACCACAGATTTTCTTCGCACAAGAGACATTGAACAGCCAGGAGTATGTATGAATCCAGCCTACTTGGGGACATTTTAACATTAAAAAAATTGCTAAAATGTCACTTCACTCTCACTTATCATCACTCACTCCACTGTGTCATCTAAATCACAGAAAGGAAGCTGCTCACCTGATTACTGAATTTTGTCTCCGTTCATCCTTTTGGTTCCTCATGTTAACCAATAGGCAATTAAAAAAAATCAGCAGAACAGACAGGTTGCAGACAGCCAACTTAAATTTCACACTGCTGATTAATTCTGAGAGAATTATCACTACCAGAAGTTTCATTTTATTGTCAAATCAAATCTTCACATTTAACACTATTATGCGTCTATCATTCATTCTGCAAATAAAATGTGCTTGTTATTTGTACTTGACTACATGTTTTAAACTTCTGTTTGCCTGCTCAGAGCTACCAATATATTTGTTGGAAGAATATGGGATGAGCATATTTTGTGTACATAAGTTTCAAGGCCCTATATCATTCAAGTCAATATCTAACAAAGCTTGTCAAATTGCAAATCTTTAAATGCAGTGCAAGCAGACAATTTACCCACTGTAGTCTGGACATGTGAAAGAATCAATCTCTGGCCTTAAAAAGACAACAAAGAAACTTCATAGAGATTTACTGCTTGCTCAGGGGATGACTTCAACTTCTAGTCTTCACTTCTGCTCTAGTACACAGTAAGGAGGAAAGATACTGGAAGCAGTCCAAATGCATGGCAGATAGGAGAGGAATCATGCTATTAGTATGAAATAAATGACCCCCTAGCCTATCTTAATTGACAGAGGGGCTAGGCAGATACAGAAGTAGAAAATCAGAAAGAGCTCTCTGATGTTACCATGTCTTACTGGCAGAAGGCAGATCTCCAAGCCAGGAGAGCACTGAGCCTTCAAGACTTATGCAAAAAAGGGATTCTGCAACAAAGGCAAGAATGGTACAGTTCAAGATCAACATATCTTATTACTAAGTTTCAAGAGTTCAGGAAGAACTAGGAAAAGAGGACTCCATGCTGTTAAAGTGACTTTCAGAAAGCTGAAAACATTAAATTCCAGACAATGAGACACCAACAGGATGATATTCTTAAATGGGTTCACAGGTGAACAATGCACTTGTAAGACAAGTAACTTAACTTGCAAGCTAAAACCATGAGGTCCCAAGCTGAACCAAGAATAGATTTAAATGGTGAATTATTTTATGGTAATTGGGGTTTAGCCTAGAAATATGATATTTTTAATGAAATCTGGAATCTGATTGATAAATGCTGAATTTTTTAAATTAGTAGTTCATAGTATTTTAACATTTTAAAATAAAGAAAAAAATCCATCAACAGGTAGTGAGTGAGTTGAAAGCTCACTGATGTATCTTCAAAAAGTAATTGCACGTAGAGAGTCCTAATCCTATTAGTGTATTATAACAGTTCCAAAGACCAGCCCTCATTCAACTTCTTCATAAGGTTTAATAATAGAGTGACATGCCACATGTAGGAATAAAGATTACAGGTTCCCCCCACTTGGTAGATTGCCTTTTGGAAAGCAATGATTCAAAATATTTAAGAGTTATGTTGGATAATACACTTAACATGAACTTGCAATGGAATGGTTCAGATGGAAAATCAAGTGTAATCCCTCAGTGTAACTGAGAAATTATACACAAGATTAGAGAGATATGACTCCTTTGTGTATGGGAAGACCATTACTGGAGTGCAGTGTTTAGCTCTGATATCAGCTGCTTGAAAGGTAATTGACAAACAGGAAAGTCTGCAGAAAAGAGGGGAAAAAATGATTATGACAAAAAATGCCTCATTAAACTCACTCTTTTAAATGAAGGTTATGTGAAAAGACGTCTTTCAAATACTCTACAAGTTGTTCGTGAGAGAAAAAGGTGTGACTTTGAATTATCAACTGACATAATCTGTAGAGGCTGGAATCTGAAGGCAGATCAAATCAGATTGGAAATAAACCAAACATTTTTAACATCTGTAGTAATCAATCAATCATTAGAACAGTTTGCCTAAAGGTGTGATGGATTAGCTATCATTTGACATATTTACTACCAAGTATAAAGTTATACATCTACAAACAAAAGAGAGAGGTCACACAAAGCGTGCAGGTCAAACACACAGGATAGGGACCCTATCCTGATATAGGACGGCAAGACTTTTAGGGATCTTAATGGATTATGTGCAGAACTTGAGATCCCTATAAAAAATGCTGCAGCCAAGAGAGCTAGCATGATTGTCAACTGTATAAACAGGACACAAAATAGAAAAATAGAGCTACTACCTCTGTATTTGTCATTATGGCCATAATGTGACACTGGAGTGCTTTATCAAAATAGTAAATTAGGAACAGTTCAAAGGAATCACGTAAAAATTATGTGTCACATTAAACTCATGCCCACTCCAAAAAGAAATGGTGCTGTTTTGCACTGAGGCTAAACAAGAATTAAAAATATTCAATACTGATTTCCATGAATTCTCCATTACTGGATTTTATCTTTAATCAAATACACATTGTTTCTTTCTAAGAAGGGATGGTTTAGTTCAAATAGAAATTAATATGGTAAAAATCCGTGTCCTGCATTATACAATATGTCAAACTAAATGCTTGTGAAGGTCAAGACTCTACGTTTTCCAAAATAATAGCCTTTTAATAGTTATGTATATGACCACCCACATGGTGGAATTCTATAGCCAGGTTGTCAGATACATAGCTTTTGGCATCCCTATCTGGCTTTAAAAAACTAATACTTTTAAAAAAAATAAAAAGGCTTTTTTTTTCCCTTTTATTTGTTTAAAAAAAAAATTGCAGAATTTACCACAATTAATTGAAACCCTTTTGCCAAAGCTTTTTATTGATGACATAAGATTTTTCTCGAATAAGAGCCAAAAAAGTGTTTGTTCAAATCATTAGGTTTCACTAGGTATTCAACCACAAAATTGGAAAGTATATGTTTAGCTTTTAGCTGATTTAAAAACAACATTTTTGATAAGAAAACCATTTTTGTAAAATAAAGAAAGCAGTTATTGAAAAGTCAACCTTTGTTCATGGGACACTTAGAAGATAGCTTCTTTGCTAAATTTCTTTTATTAAACAAAAATCAGATTAGTTCCACTTGTAAACTTGTATAGCAAGAGTATTTTGCACTGTCAGATGCAATCCAGCACACGTTCATTCTGCCTACACTGTGAGCCACCGGCAGAAAGTGAGCTCTGGCCCCAAAACTGCCCGGGTCCTCAGCGTGGCGCCTTGGCATGCCTGCAGTAGTATGTCCGTCCCCACAGGGGACTTCACATCATTTGTGTGTGTGTGTGTATACATCCCAGTTAGGGATGGTTAGGGCAGTGAAGGCCAGTTGGTGCTCTCAGGGTCCCACCACTTTGAACTCTCAAATAAAAGTGCCAAAAACAGAGAAGGAAATGTGTCCCTGAGGAGCTGAATTAGTTTTGTCCTGAAGAATTTGCAGCATTACAAGCTGTGCCTTATTTAACATGAAATTAGTTCCAGGTTTGAATGTAAAGGTTCATTATCTTTCTATACCTTTAGATAAACCTAGCCTGTATTTTCTCTCCTTTCCTTTTCTTTCTTTTTATTTTCTTTTTTCTTTTCTTATGAAACAAAATAACTAAAGTTTATATTATTTGAGATTTTCTTGTGAATGTTTTGAAAAGCTCTTGCTGTTATCTAGAACAAGATTGAGATGATCTGCCAATAAATAGGTTTTGGGAAAAGTCAGTTCAGTAATATTTTAATACTTGGCCCAAATATGACTATGGAAAAATAGATTATTTTCTTTGATATATGGTTAAGGGGATGTCTTAGTAGGTATTTCACTTGAAAGATTACTCTGAGTACACATGAAGTATACAATGAAGCTGAAATTGCTTCTGCATCGCTAAGGAGGATAAGAAAATCTTGATAATATAGGAACAAGTTTATAAAGATTCTTTCTTCCTCATGATTATACACAGTTAGAAAAATGGATTGAAACAAATTTCAGTATAATGGGGCAGATATTGTTAAAATAGTTTTTTTAATGTATTTTGCCACCAGCTTTGTAAAGGCTAATTTAGAAAGAATAAGAAGGTAAAGATACTAAAACGAATGAATACATAGGAAAATAACTCACAAGCTCTGAGAGTCTTAGTATGACAAATAGTAGAGGCATAGTCCTGTTATTTGCAAGGTGTAAACAAGATTTCCCTTTCACTTTCAAAAGTGTGAGGAGAGTACTGCAGAGTACATTTTGAGGTTTTGTTTCTAAAATTAAATGAGAAAAAAAATCCAGAACCACCAATTGCACTGGAAGGAAATGCTTGAACAGCACCTCTGATTTCTTAGTGCCCAGTGCAGGACTGGGCAGTATCAGGCATTCCTAATAGGGATTAAGGGTGGTTAATACATGATGCATTTCATAGAGCAGCCATATTGCTCAGGTACCTACATGAATAGATTCAAAAATTCTGGTTTTAACCACATACACTTCAAATTGTAATTTTGACACTTTTCTCACAGATGCATCAATTTCCAGTCAAGGCAAGGATTTTCATGATTGTCTGGATGGTTTATCTGGTTACCAGTGAACCCTATCTAGACAAAACACCTGTAGCCAGTAAAATGTACCATAAATTGTTTTTAGGGTTGCTTTTTTTTCCTGTTTGTTTCTAAATATGTGTGCATATTTGGGGGCTGCCAAAGTGGTCAGCATACAATAGCAGAACAAAACCAAAACACTTTACTTGAAGACTCCTGAAATGACAACAAAAAGACATCTATAAAAACTATTTAACATTCTCTCTGAAACAATAAATTGTTCCAAGTTTCTTTAGAAAATTATGCAACGAGTGAATACGTGCTTGTCAAATCACTTTGTAATTAAATTCATAATTTGTTCCTGTTTTAAAAATGGCCACATATTCCATCTGCCCATGCAAAATGCTTAAGTATTTTCAGCCAACTTCCCCAAGTAAAGCTGTACACCCATCACATGCAGCACACTTCACTGTTACAATATCCTACTCAAGGCCAAGTGATTACCTTTCTTTGTCTTTTATTTCTTTTGTTAAGAGCATTTCAGAATGAGAAAGGATGATAGACTGTTTTTACAAAAGGATTATTAGGGTTTTCTGGAACCAGCTGGAACTGCTGCATCAGCTGCTTTGAATGCAATCAGGGAGATATTTTTCCTGGCCTTTTTCTAAAAGGAAAGCTGATCAGGGAGGGAGAAGCAGAGTTGGTGCAAGCCACTTTGTACTGCAATGTTCTCATAGTTGTGCGCACTTGTCAGAGGCTTCTGGAAGTTCTGCCTAAAACTAGAAACCCTGACCAAAACTCCTCATTGAAGACAACCGTGAATCTTACCTCTTTCTTGGCTGTTTTTGGCATTTGCAAATACAGCTTTCCTACACTTGGTGCAGTTGAAAAGATTCCTCATAAACCACCTTTCTATAAGAGCCCTCACTTCAGTTACAGCTCTTCAGTTATTGTTGCCACAAAAGGTAGAAAAACACAGAAACTTCACCTGCCTATTAGAACCTTCAGGAAGCACATCTGGCAGAGAAGCAGTAACAGCTGGTCCCAGGCAGAGCTGTTCTGGTCATTTACAGACTATGGTCTGGAGAAAAACAAAAACCAAAGAATCAAGCAAAATATGAAAAGGAATCTGGAAAAAAAAAAATCTTAATGTGGTGGCACATGAACTCTGGTGCTGTCAGTAAGGATGAAAAACAATTACAGAAAGCCGTGAACACCCTGGTGAATCACTGAGGGCTCTCCTCAGCCAGGCAGGCAGAAGTGCTGAGCTGAACTGCTTCCAGATGCTGGTCTGGATTCCCAGTGGCATCGTGGTCCTTCACTCTGGAGACAATCCTTTAAAATTCTGCCCGAGATATGCTTTTTGCATATCAATCCAGTTGTACTAGAAGTCTAAACTCAGCATTTCTTGGTGGAAGACAGGGAAATGACAAAGTAGATTAGATTCACAGAATCACAGCACTACTCAGGTTGAAAAGTACCTCTGGAGATCATCTAGTCCAATGCCCACTGCTCAAAGCAGAATCAGCCAGAGCAGGCTGCCCAGGACCATGTCCAGTCAGGTTTCGAATATCTCCAAGGGTGGAGACCCTGCAATCTCTCTTGACAGCTTGTTCCAGCATTCAGCCACCCCCACTGCAAAAGACTCCATCAGCGCTGTTGAAGATACAGTCCAAAGAACCTTAAGAGTGAATCAGCTGAGCAGTTACTAGGTGTCTTCTGATTCACCTCCTTATTCAGGGTGAACTGACTCACTCTCCAGGCTCCAACAGAGCTTAATACATATATAGTCTTGAACTTTCTCTACAAAAAAACCCGACAAAACTATCCAGCTGCTTGCTTCATGGCAACATTTAGAGGCCCCTACAAAATCTTTTTCTCTTCATGATTCTAGAAGTATACTGTACACAAGATGGCATCAAGAAATGGAGGTCCACTACCCCATAAAATTTAGCTTTCCCAGGTTATTGCTTAAAAATCATTAAGATATAGAGCTGGAAGAACCTGAAGCAATCTAGTACATTCTTCTGTTTTGATACTAAATCACTTATATTCATTTTAATGAGTTGTATAAAATAACACATAGCAAAAGCATAGAACTACATGGAGCAAATCCACTCCCACACACCCCTTTTTTCATAAGCATCTGTTAACCTAGAACAAATATTTCCAGTTATGTTTCATTGGCCAAACATACTGGAAACTTTTATCTCACTGGGACAACTGTTCTGTGGCTTTCAATACTTGTTGATGGGTCATAAGGCAATTTCTCAGGTACAAACCATTAGGCTGACAAATTGTTGACAAAAACGACTGTGGGATGTAGGGTGGCAGACTGCAGAGGGCACAACAGAATGAGAAACAGACAGGCAGTATAACCTGCCAACTGGCAAGTTTCTGAAGTGTGAAGGTTGGTCTCACACTCATTCTAACACTCAGTGCTTCAAATTCAAACGCTTAGCCCTGGGGTCAACATTTTCCAGGAGTAGGAGTTAGCCTTCCAATTCAGATTCACAGTAGTAGTAGTACAAAGAGGTGGAACAGCCAAAAGAGATGAATGCTTCCAGCACTATTAAGAGATAGAGAAATAATGAAGGGGATTCAGAAAAATGAAAAAAAGGCAAAAAAAGGTGGGAGACATTTGCATCAGCCTTGACCCCCAGACTATATAAAGGGAAAGAGTGAAACCAGTGATGAAAAATGTACACATTTTTTCTAATAGAACCATAATGTGCTGCAGAATTATAATAATCCGATGTATCTGATATAAAATTATATGAGATAAACGCAGAATGGGTAAAAAGTACCTGTTTAGTAAAATGGTAATGATTTAAGAAATCAGCTATTAGTTTTCATGGGCCTATTTCCAAGTTAATTAGAGCTGATGGGAGTTCAGTCATTAGTCCAGCAAGCACTGTTGGATCTGATCGTGGATTGGGTTAGGTTGGTTATTGCATTAGATAAGGATGTTCAGGTGAAATGTGAAATCAATTATTTACTCCCTTAATCAAACATATACTGTAAAAGCCACATGTATTTTAAAAGAGAAGGTAATCAATCCATATTGGTCAGATATATATGTATTTTTTTTCCCCCAGTGAAATTATGCCGATTTACAGCATCTTAGGAGCTAGCTCAGAACATTTTTGATGGGACCTGTGAAGTCCTGAGGTAAACAACACTGACTATTTATTGGCAATTAAACACTTGTCTGTAGAAGTCTAAGAAGGAAAATAGCAAATGGATATTTCCTAATCCAGGTAAAATTCTACTTCAGGAGTCTGAGACAACTAATTTGTAAGGTACAATCAAAGGACACTCTAACAGGAAGTTCTTCTGGAGGTAGTGCTGCTTGTTTTCAGTTTAATTAATGTTTTCCACCGTATGAAAACATACCTTCCTCTCTGATTTTCACTTCTGAATCTTGGACATATAGTAAGTTCTGAGCTCCAGAGGAGGAGTTTTCTAGGTCACCAAACTCATTCTCTCAAAAGCTAAATGAATTTTCATAGGTGTGATTTTCTTTCCCACATAAACATCATCTAACCACATGTGAATAGCAGTTAATAAGACAAAAAATACCACACATTTTCTTTTGCCATATGTCATAGTTTAACCCCAGCCAGCAACCAAGCCCCACACAGCCGCTCACTCACTCCCCCCTGGTGGGATGGGGGAGAGAATCAGAAGAGTAAAAGTGAGAAAACTCGTGGGTTGAGATAAAGACAGTTTAGCAAGTAAAGCAAAAGCTGCACACGCAAACAAAGCAAAACAAGGAATTAATTCACTACTTCCCATCGGCAGGCAGGTGTTCAGCCATCTCCAGGAAAGGAGGGCTCCACCACACGTAGTGGTTACTTGGGAAGATAAACACCATCACTCCGAATGTCGCCCCCTTCCTTCTTTTTCCCCCAGCTTTATATGCTGAGCATGACATCATATGGCATAGCATATCCCTTTGGTCAGTTGGGGTCAGCTGTCCTGGCTGTGTCCCCTCCCAGCTTCTTGTGCACCCCCAGCCTACTCACTGGTGGGGTGGTGTGAGAAGCAGAGAAGGCCTTGACTCTGTGTAAGCACTGCCCAGCAATAACAAAAACATCCCTGTATTATCAACGCTGTTTCCAGCACATATCCAAAACATAGCCCTGTACTAGCTACTATGAAGAAAATTAACTCTACCCCAGCCAAAACCAGCACACCATAACAGAAGTAATTTGTATTCAGGCAAGCCAAAAGAAAGATGTCTCCTAATGAAAAGTTGAAAAGGAGAGGCATATGTAAAATAAAGGCAAAGTTCTGTCATCCAAGAATATCAATGAGTATGTTTACAAAGCTGTAGATTATTTCAACCCAAGTTTTTCCAGTTTGGGGAGTGCCTGTCAGATTCAAAAAGCTGGGTGACTTTTATTTTGCATTTCCTGTAATTTGAAACTCCAACTTTTTCTGCTCAGGGCACAGAAAGACCCTTTTCAGGCTGATTTTAATCCTGCTCAGAAGAACAGAAGTTAAAGCCTACTAACCCTATTCAAAATTGGCTTATCACAAGCAGGTGCTCTCTGGTACTAATGTGCAACTACTCTCATCTCTTGTGTCTGCACTGCTTTATTCCCATGGTGTAAACCAGAGAATTTAGAAATCCAGTTATTAAAACAAACAAACCTGGAAAAAGCAATCTAGTTATTAAAAGATCTCATTTCCAGAAGGAGAATCCCAAGGTAGTGTAAGATTTGTGCTGTCAGAGTGTTTTCAGGGGGAAAGTGTAAGTCTGATAGCTAAAGCCAGATGTGAAAGCAAACCCCTCCAGGAATAGCAGAAGGGAAGGAAGCTGAAACAAGGATGGATGATCTGTTGACATCTGGTTGAGTGGAGAAGAGATAAATAGAAGGTACCAGTCACCAGGCCTCAAGCAGACTTGTTTTAGATATGCTGGGCTATTGTGTGAGAGGCATTTCTGTTAAGAGGGAGTCATATTGTAAAGTTCGTAGTTACAATAGTGCATAGACATCATGATCAATCAACTGCCTAAATGTGACTGAGGTAAATGAAAAGCGTAATCTAAGATTAACGGTAAAGTACAAAAGTTAGCACCTAGAAGATGGTGGAGAAAAGGGTCAGGGGGTTGTACAAAGCTCTCTTGAAACATATGAGACAGAAAAATTTCTTTACAGGAATTCTGCAATTGGAGAGGCAGGAGAAGAAACTTCTTATGAACATCATATGAGATGGAAAAGTGCTTAGTTTCAGTGTTGTCTGTATGTTTCCAAGGGCTGAAATAGAAAAACCAGAGCTGCAGGGGCTTGCTAGTGTGGCTAACAGGGTAAGGAATGGCAGGAGGCACAACTACTTGGTGTGGCCGGCTCAGGAGATACTGCGCTATGTTCCTAGCAGGAACAGCTAGTGGAAAAATAGCTCAGAATGAATCAGACCTTGCTACCCAGGAAATTGTAATAAACTCAAGCAGGGAATGAAGATTAACCCAGGAAGAGGAAAGTAATTTGCCCAGCCTTGTGGCTGCTTCTCCAAGAAACAGACTGTTGTAGTAGTTAAACAGGGCAACAATAAATACTTCCTAAAATGTATCCACAGAGTTTCTATTATTTTTAGTAAAACAATCACCTGTTAAGCCATATGGTTTATATATGTTAGTAGGAGAAAATTACCTCATTGGCTACCAGGCAACTTAGTCTGGCGGTGGGGACTTGAACTGCTGTTTTACTGCAATTCTGTTAAGCCAAACGTAGCCCATGCATTGCTGCTGACCAAGTTCTGGGAGATGAGTGGCTGGTAAGCCTCAGTTTCCAAAGTGCTTTTCCGCTTTTAGTATCCACCACTAGCAGCAAAAAGAGGGTTGGTTTTTTTTTCCCTTTCTTTTGTCATGCTTCTTGACGACTGACCATGCAGTTCAACAAGACAGGCTGAGCTGATTTATCAGCTAAAGTGTTGCCTTCTCTCCTCTGCCCTTCTCCTGATCGCCTGATCCTGCTCTTTTCTCCGTCTACACTAGCTCTGCTTGTACTCAGCAAATTCTTTGTTGATTCAATTTTGTTCATTAAGCCAACAGAAAAATATTCCATTCTTTCAGCTTGGTTTATTTTCTGCCAGCCCAGTGACCTGAATTGGCTTGTCAAAGGGTCAGGCAGTGCCAGAGCAGAGTGAAGTGGCAGGAGTACATTGCTGGGAGCAGAAAAAACAACCCTTTTACCAGGAAGAAGCTATTAGATGAGCTCAGCCATGTCCTCACACAGCACCCACACAGACACTGAGCTCCAAATCACAATAGGAACAACCTGAAGTAAACCAGTACTGATGTTAAAACACGTCAGGTCACAAACTGCAGCATATCTGGAACTGATCAGCTGCAGCTACACTGTCCGTACAACTGGAGAAGGCAAACTCTTAGGTCAGTGTCAGTTACCTTTGTGGATGAGGCAAAACCTTAATAAGTAAACAGAGAGGAAAAAAAATCCTGTACATCAGCTAATCTTTGATGACCATCCATGTGTATGATCTCAAGCTTCAAGTTAATGCAAATTGGTTTAGTCTTCTTTTACTGAAACAGTATTTGCATTTGCTGGGGCTTAGATCACACACACAGACAGTTACCACAGACCTGCTGACACACGAAAGTAAGTTTGTGTGTCTAAACTCTCAGATTTCATGGGCTTTTTCCCCTGTTAGCTCACCTCCTTTCTCTGCTCTAGTTTTTACTTTGTTTTTTCCTCCTGTGGATGCTTCTCTGCTACACATCAGCTCCTTTCCTGGTTTATTGTATGCAGAATATGTATTTAATAACATTATACCTGTCATAGATGTATACTTAAATGCAGCATGACATAAAATATTCTGAGTAAAGCTGGGCAAATATTTTTGGCTGGAACCTTTTCCAAAAACAAACCCAGCTCAATGTTAGGCAATCCACATATATTCATCGCTACTTTCAGCTGATTGAAACAGCAATTTAAGCTGTTAGAAGCATATCTAAATGAACATGCAATAGATACTGAAAAGAAAATGAGAGTTTTCTCCTACGGAGATATCAGTTCAACAGTGAACTCGATTCTAGACAGTGTACCTCTTTTAAGCTCTTATAACTCTACTGAAAAAAATACTAGCTGATTTACAGCAAGCTGAGAGAAAAAAAAAATTCAGGGTAAACTATAGCTACTGAACAGGTCACTAGCTGTTTTACTTGTTTGGATGCTGATGAAATGGCAGAACTGGAACAAGAGGAAAAATATCCTGGACAGGTAATTGAATGTGTTTGCAAGAGATTAAAAAAAAAAAAAAAAAAAAATCACTGCTGCTTAAGTAATCAAACTATAAAATAGAGTGCCATGAAATACAGATTTCAAAATAATATTAGAAGGCTTATATTACTTTCACTGCTCAGCTGAAACTGAAATCCAGATGTGGGAGCCAGTTATCTGTAGATGGTGATTATGCCATAGAGACTTCATAAATAAAGAATTTGTCTGGATGTCCTGGTTTCAGCTGAGTTAGAGTTACTTTTCTTCCTAGTAGCTAGCATAGTGCTGTGTTTTGGATTTAGCATGAGAAGAATGCTGATAACACACTGATGTTTTAGTTGTTGCTAAGTAATGCTTAGACTAGTCAAGGACTTTCTTTTTCAGCTTCCCATGCTCTGCCAGGTGCACAAGAAGTTGGGAGGGGGCACGGCCCAAGATAGTTGATCCAAATTGACCAAAGGGCTATTCCATACCATATGACGTCATGCTCAGTATATAAACCGAGGGGAGTTAGCCGGGGGGCAGCGATCGCTGCTCGGGGACTGGCTGGGTGTCGGTCGGCGGGTGGTGAGCGGTTGCATCACTTGTTTTCTTTTCCCTGGGTTTTGTTTGTCTCTCTCGTTCTCCTTTTCATTANCAGCCATCTATTGTACGTAAGTAATAAGAAGATATTTCTGATTTCTATTAGATATGCATCTTGTCGTTCCCTAGGCCTTATTCAACTGTAGCGTACCATGAAACAACACCAATGCCTGTAATAGGTGCCAAAGCTAAGGAATGGGAACATTATACCTGTCACAACCAGTGAAATTGTTCTAAAGTGAGATTCTACCTCTTTCCTCAGTTTCACCCTTCCTTACAAATGAGTTGACTATTGTCTCTAGGTTAATCATTTTGCATAGCTTTGGAGCACTTGAAATACAGGAAATATACAAATATACAGAAGCAAGGTGATGACCCAGAGCTTCTTACTCAACTACAAAACAGACCCATCCAAGAGCTACAAGTAACAGCACAGGGATTACCAACCAATAACAGCATGCTGATCAAAACCAGAGCTCCAGACCTCATGATGCAAAGCCTGATGGTACCTGCTCCATTTCCTCAAGCTGTAAATTAGAATGATAGGTTTTCTTTTCCACTAGCTGATCTGCAGCAGGTGCCAACATGCCTAACCTTTGACTAACAGCCAGAGGCTCAGGCTTTTACGTATGCTATCCAGCTCGCTCACTTCCCAGCAATGTCTCCTGCTTGATTTTGTTTGCTTTTCTTCTTCTTTATAAGCTTTCTGCCTGCTGTGATAGCCAGGTGGCTAGAGACAAGCAGCTGAGATGCTTTGCTTTTCCCTGGCCAGTCATTTATTCTATTTCTCCCCGTTTTTGCCAGGAGCTGGAGATAGTGAATGCAGCCTGCAGGAAAATTGCTCTTGCGTGGTATCCCCTCCCAAGCTTCATCTCTGTGAAGGCAGCTCCTCATCAGTGAGAGAACAAGAGGCACAACACAACATACCCTGAGTAAAATTGGTGTTTGGGGCTGGAAATTTTTATTAAAACCAAAACAAATCCAGCTCAAAATACCAAGAACTGTAATTTATTTGCTTTTAATAACAGAGCAACGTAGAGCTGAACACAGGATGGAGAAGAGGGGAAAAATCACAGGCATTTCAGTTTCTGATGATAAGCAGAAATGTGCAGGTGTTGTGCATTAGATGACCTTCCCTATGCAGGTCACCATACATCAGTACTCTGTTAGCAGCCTTACCTAGGGCAGCTTGATGTCTCTCATTTCTCATGTCTTCATACAGGAACGATTACAATGCCTAAGTATGTATAGGTTGGCTTACAGGCTACTGAGCAGGGAAACAAATCTACAAATATTTGAAAGGTGCAAAAGCCGTCAAGAGAGAAGAATTATTTATCATAGTGATAGGACTAAATTAATGTTAAAGAAACACAGAGTGGAAAGTCAAATCTACCTAGTAATGGTAATAGTTTCTCACTTAAAAGTATCTCTGGTCTCTTTGTGATTTTCTCAAGGAAAAAAAGATGCAATATGGGTACATTTGTTCTTCATTCCAGGCATAGCATATAAAGAGATTATGGTGACATGACACTGGTACTTGTGTATGCATGCCTGTGTGACACAGACCTCTTTCATCTTGACAACAGAAGCTGTTAAGTGACCTATAACTGATATTGCTGATTTAGAACATCCTTTAGCTCAGGCTTGTTTTTGTAGCTTTTGTACGACTGAGGAACTGGGGTTCTGCTACCGCCTGGAAATGTTTGTGACCTAGACAGCAAGTATCTTTTCTCTGTGATGCGTGACTTTGCACAATATCTAAGAAATATTAACAGCCTGAAAAATAGTATTGCTGCCTTGAAACTATGTTGTATTACTAGTTAACATTCTTTATATGAATATGAAATGAAATTCTTGTTCCTATTCTACAGCCGATAATTTAGGATTTTTATGTGGGCAAACCTTGAATTCACTTAGACTTCTGTTTTGATTTTGGACTTAGCTCTCTAATATGAAAGGAAATAAAGCAATTACACTTTAGCTTAGATATGTGTTCATGTCTGCTGGAGGAGCAAAAAAAAAAATTAAAATCCTGAGTTAGATATTAATAAAGTTAACCACAGCTGAAATTCTTCACAGAATTTGAATCCATGCAGACATAGTAAAAGTTAAACTTCCAGGACTCATCTTGCAACAGATGTGACACAGAATCAGGACCTGAATGTGCCCTGGCTATGATATTTCCAACCAAAGGAATAAGAGGTTGTCAAATGGCTGTTGTCTTTTACACTGTGCATGTTATGCACGTGGCTGTGCAGGATAGAACCATTAAATTGCAGTACTTATCAGAAAGAAGGAAATCAACAGAAATGTATGCAGTCTTTTTTTTTTTTTACTTTTTCAAGCTACCGCAATAACCTAAAGAAAAATTCCAAAATGCAGCTGAGCTTGGAAGACTGCAGTAATTTTAAATATTGCTATGTAGTAGTAGGGCACTTTTATACAAAAGAATTCATGTGAACATTTTTTTTTTTTTTTTACTGCCTGTTCTTCACTCATTTTCTGTGAATACCTCTCTGGTATTTTGCGTTCAGCCTCAGAGCGCAATTCTGCGGCAGTATGTCTGCCCCACCCTGAGGGACTTATGAGGCATGACACTGGACTCCAATCTAACAGACTGAAAAGCGCCTTTGTTTGCCTTTTAGTACCCTGCCTGGAAACATTAATGTTTTACCACTGATCTCTGTCCTTCTGTCCCAGCAAGTGCAGCTACAATGCTTCGTTCCCATTCCCTGGGGAAAAAAAAATTAAAAAAATGAAATAAAGTAATGCTAATGTACTTCTGAAAGGTAAATAACTGGAAACTGCTGGCTTGTACTATTGAGTCTGACATATTGTCTGATGAATTCAGCAAGCTAGGTACAATCCATAGGAAATCTGTTGACTGCATTTATTTTTGTAAATATAACGGGCTTACTGTAGTGGAGAAAGCTATTAAAAATTCTGGAAAACACAACGTGCATTTGAAATTATTTGCAAAAGCTCTGGACTGGGATGAGTAGAATTAAGTTTCCAGATCTGTCTTCTGCTTCCGGGATATTTTTGAGCAAGTTAATTATCAGCGTTTGCCTTGTCCTCCCAGAGAAAGTTTCAAGCCCTTTTCTCATCCTAGTTGGAACTGAGGCTCAGCTGCGTTCAGAGGATCAGCCAGCACCTCGGGCGAGTACTCTGCTGGTGACAGTAATGATTCTGACCATGAAAACCAGACTGTTTTCTGTTTAGTGCATTTATGGAATAATTCTATATACAGTTAGTAGGTGTTCAGATAGCAGCTGAACATTCATGAATATATTTGTGAATCCTGGCACCTTCAGGAATTTGCAATGGATGTCACTGCTTTCCTATTCACTACAGTCTGTTTGCCAGTCTTATCTTACTGTCTGCAAAGTTTGACAGCCATCAGACAGAAAAACCAATCAGACATCACCAGACGTAAAAAGGTGAGGTGAACAGTTCAGAAACAAATTGCAGTCTGGCCAATTGGCTGAAAGACTTAGCAAATACTTACAAATACTAAATATATTCTCAGCTTATGGAAATGGTTTGGAAATTATTCCAGAGTAAACAAAGGAAAAGCTGAAATTTCAAACATTTTTTTGGTTTGACAACGACACTTTGAGCAATTCTTAACATAAGTAATCACAGATGTCCAAGAAAAACAAAAATCACTCTTGTGTTGCAGTTTCTTTATTGTTTTTGTTCCCTTCTTTTATAACAGAATGAGAAATGTCAATTTGTCTACTGGATAATTACATAACTTGACCTTGGATTCTGACTTCTAATTGACAAATGGTCTTGAATAAGTCATTTAACTCCCTGCACCTCACTTTAGCCAAATAGCAGAGCCTGTTCCATCATAAGGTGTTCAACTGACGTCTACAGAGGACTTCAAAGTCCTCAGAAGTAAAAACAAGAGGCAAGAGTTGCAAGTTGTAACAGTGGAAATTCCAATTAGATGTAAGGAAAAATATATTTACATGAGAGTGGTTAAGCACTGTATGCCAAGAGAAGTTTTGAAATCTCCATTCTTGGAGATTTTCAGTACTTAGTTGGACAATGACCTTGACCTGTGAGGCTAGACCTGATTTCATCAGGAGGCTGGATTAGGTGGTCTCCAGAGGGTCCCCCTCCGACTTAGATTTTTGACATTTAGAACTCTAGCATTGTAATACGGTTGATTTGCCAGTGCCATGAAAGCAGACTGGACTAATTGATATTCAAGGGCTCAGATAGCTAGAGCTGTGAATTCTCTTTAAGAATCTAGAGAAAAACATGCTTCCTCCAGCCACCATCATGTAATATCTGTTGACTTCTATCCAGAAGAGCAAATAAAAAAGCAAAGAGCTTAGGGAGCATTTTCATTGTTTTTTGAGGGTGGATGAGTTTGTATCAAAAGGTCAGGAAGGTATTTGTGGCCAAAGTAAGTAGGTATTGCCCAGAAGAAAGACAGGCTGTGGAATCAGACTCTTATTTCTCACTCCTGCTGATCACAGCAGGTCTTTCTGGCACTCAGTCTCTGCTGGCTGATAAAAAGCCTCCCTTCAAACAGGACACAGACCAAAACGTGTATCTAATTGGACCTGTAGACTTGACATGAATAACAAACAGCTCACAACTGAGGTACAGTGTTGCTGGTTTTTCGGGAGTCTTTAGCCAAGGCTGTACTCCTCAACAGCCTACGTGTGGCTTTTGCCTGGGATTTAGTTCTCCAAAGAATAGAATAGAATAGAATAGAATAGAATAGAATAGAATAGAATAGAATAGAATA
>VYZW01027308.1:29785-40690 GCA_013401315.1 Balaeniceps rex
CAGCAGCTCCCTCTCCACGTCCCCTCCTCAGGAAGCTGTAGAGAGCAATGAGGTCACCCCTCAGCCTCCTTTTCTCCAAACTAGACAAACCCAGGGTCCTTAGCCACTCCTTATAGGACTTAGCTTAGACAGGTGACCTTAATCCCGTAGGAAATACAACTAATGCAAACAAAACATGTTTCTGCCTCTCAGCTAGTCAGCTCACTGACAGCTTTGAGGTGGAGAGTATTTCCGCTAAACTCAGTGGAGCTAAAACTGATTAGCACCAAAGTGAGGGATTTTAAAATCAACAACTTTGCAAAGGAGCAAAGGTGGGGAGCTCACCTATTAAATATCTTTACAAGGCAATAGATCTTTCTCCCATTGGGAAGTCACCTTGAGCACAGCCTGAAATTACAACTTTTGAGCCTTAGAAGTTCCGGAAGGATTGTGTACATTTTTTCTTAGGTACATCCTATCTGCATCCATGGAAATAGCAGGCAAAAACAAAGCCCATTTTCTGCATTGGTATCTACCACACATCATGCTTAGGATAGTTTAAATAGAAAATTCCAAGTACTTATTGTTCTCCTTTCCCCCCATATTTGTTAAACCAAAGCCAACTCATCCTAAACATTTCAGTTACAATTGTTAAAGTGCAGTGTAAAATATGATTACGGATAGTGACTTCAAACTGACCTTTGTTCTTAGTGTTAAAAACAGAAGGTTAGAATATGACTTTGCTTTTTGGAAAACTGAATATTCCAGAAAAATAAGCATAGGAAATAACTTAGACTTTTGCGTCAGCAGCATTTGCCAGGAGGCTGATGAGAACAGGACAAGAGTGTCACTGTTTCAAAGAGCTTTCATCATTAATATTTTCAGATGGTTTTAATGACATCATTTGCCAGAAATATTCAAGAGGCACTAAAAACAGAAGAGATGACTGTAATAGTATATGGTACATATTTCTTTTTAAAGCAGAAAATATTTTCTTTATTATTGGGTTTCTCTGAATTTGTGAGGTCCGAAGTTCAGCTAATAGGTGTGACAAAATTCCAGTGTGGTCTACACAAAATCTTCAAGGCATTTTTCTTTTCTAAAAATAATTCCTGTGAAAAAAATCTATGGTTATGGAAGAAAATCTTTTAGAAGCAAAAGAAGAGCAACAGTGCATGCACAGGTCGTATTTTCCGTGAAAACAAAAAAGAACATGGGACACAGTTGCTACAAAAACATTAGTTAGTGGCTTTCTTCACATGACTTTTAAAACCTAATGACTGAAATTAGCACTTGAAAAATTACATATTTATATATATTTAAAAATACACAAAAAAGAGATTTAGTGGTCAGCATGACAAATCTGGAGTACTATTTATTTATTAGTGCTGACAGTTGGCTCCCAAGTGAAATGGTTGTTCTTAATTAATTAGGTGGAGAAAAAGATGCACAAATTTGCATTAATCAATTGTTTTCAACTGTTCTTTAGCATCATCAAAGCAAAACTTAGACAGAAAGAAAAAGAGTCTGAGGCTGCCTGATATTATATATGTGACTAGTTCTCCACAAGCCCATGACATTACTTGCATGTTTAAAGATAAAATTCTTTTTAAAACATACTTGAATCCACCTAATTGATATACAGGAATTTGTCTGTTGATCTACTCTCAGTTTGCTCAACTATGTCATTTGTATGAAAACCTAAGGTAATCTGATCTGACACCAAGACACAGGGTAAAGCATATGTGATACCAGTCTTAAAGACTCCAGTGTCATTCCAGAGTGACACCTTCAAAACTGGCAACTGTAAAAGTCAGTGAATTTTGCCTTCTTACTGTGAATTGAAAGATGATTAATGCTACACAGGTGTATGCATCCGTTAATGATGAAATCTTTGTCCATACACTGCACAGGAAGAAACAAACTATGGCTTTGAATAATAATTTGTATGAAAGATGGAAGATTCATTAAAAAAAAGGTCTTTCAAGAGAGAAAGAGGTATCTTTGTGTATGTTAAGAAAGATAAGGATAGGAAATCAAACTACACACAACAGAAACTAACAAAAAGACAGTAACAACTAATATGTGTTGTTTCAAACTGTCCATATTCGTCTTCTAATGGACAGTTAAAGCTTTCACAATGTCTTTAGCAGTCATTCCCTCCCTGTGTCTGAATTGAAGAACAGAAAATAAAGCACAATTTAAAAAGTTTAAGAAACAAAGCAAAATGGAAAAGGCACTACAATGGATGCTGTGAAGGATTAGGCTTTTTTTGTCTGCACATCTTGAAACACATTCACTGAAACCAGAAAGAGATTTTTCTCAGTTTTTAAGTGATCCCTCTTTTTTTTCCTGTTTTTTTTTTTTTTTCCTGGCACTCCTGTGCTGTCTGGAGCACTGAAGCTTTGCACAGAAACCACCTGTAGACACCAGCTACCTCTGCCACTATTCACAGGGTTCAAATTTCCTGTTATTCATTATCTGATGGTTTTCTGCTCTCCTATTCAGTCTTCCATGCACACCTCCCCCTCCATTTTTTTTCTTAAAAAAAACCCCAACAAGACAACCTCTTGTCCCTTTCAATTTCCTCTTCTACCAAGAGCAAATCTGCAGGATTACAGGGGAGAACTTGAGAAGAAATTAGAGTAAACAAAACCATTGGGCCTATTTATAGAAAGGGAATAAGGAGAGGACGAATCAGCCCACAGCTACTGAGTTAGTCCCTCTTGCCTTCCTCGGAAGGCAGGTGGCATAATGATTCATGAGCTTTTGGCCTAAGGGAGTCAGAGCAAAGCTCAAACGCAGGCGCCACAGCCTGAAAAACCTACAGTTCTGTAAAATACCTGTGGGAAATATTTTGATAAGAGGTGTCTCAAAAGCCAGTGTAATTGCTTGAAGTCCTTAAGGAGGAAATTGCCATCCTTTAAGAACAATCCTGAAAGGCTTAGATAAATTTTTTTCAAAACTACAATTCACATATAAGCCAGAATTGTTGGTATCTATTTTTTTTAATCAGTGTGTTCTGGACTTCTCATTTCAGATTTTAAGTTTGAAGGAAACTTCCTGTCATAAGTATTTATAACTTTCTTCTGACAGTACTAAATGTTTGCATACATCTAGGCAATTTATTTAATCTGTTGAAGCTTCAGTTTAACAAATAAGCAATCTGTGATCTGTACATCATTGAAATATATTGCACACCAAGCTATATGGTAAATTGAAACTAACTCAAATGAAAATACAGGCTCATACTAGAAAATCTAAAATAATTCTTTGGTGTAGGAAAGCTTAGGAAGATTCCCAGAATGGAATCATTCTCTAGAGGAGACTAACCAGAGGAACTGCAAAAGGAACAAGAGAAATTTTTTTTTTTTAAATAAAAGTGAAGAATAGAACCAAAAAGGAGTCACCCAAAAATTTGAAGAAGAAACCATCGAACCGTTAAATTCTTCTGAGCACGTTAACACTTAAAACATCTTTAGTACCTGGGGACTGGAAGGTAATAAATGTGATGTCAAATTGTAATGTCTAGAGAACAAGAAACCAATGAAATAAAACTTCCATACCAAATAAGTTGGTTGAAATTATAATAAAGCATCGCGTTAGTAGACATAAGGATAACTATGATATGATGAGGGAGAAATAACTTGGATTCTGTAGTGGCAAATCACTTCTTGCAGGTGTGTTAGAGTTCTTGGAAGAAATAAAAAAGCCAATGAGCAACAGTAACCTCTGGTATTCCAGTTGAAGATCCAGTCAAATTTTCAAAAAGTTTCTCTTATATTTTGAAAGATGTTTTGTTAAGAATCTTTTTGAATATCTAATTGAATTAATTCCTGGTTGAAAGATAAAAAAAAAGGTAGGGATCAATGGCTGTTTTCTGTAATAGAGGTTTCAGTTCTGTCCCAGTGGGATCTATACCTGGATCAGGTTTTTTTTCATATTGAGCTAGAAAAGGAACAAATAGTGAGGTGACAAGGTTTGTTGATCTATTAAATTATTCAGGGTGTTAAAATCAAAAGTAATGTGTAGAGATTCCCAGAAAGTTCTCATATTATCGAGTGACTGGGCAATAATTTGACAGCCAAGACTGGACAGTGATAAATGCGAAGTAATGCAGAAGGAATAAAACAAGCTTTGGCATACATACAGAGTGCTGGGCTATACACACTATTCCCATTCAAGAATGAGATTATAATTATGTTAAAAATAGTTCTATGAAACCATCACCTTAATAATCATTAGCAATTAAAAAAAATTGAATTTACCATTACGCCATTTACCCTATAATTGTCAAAGTGGTTAGCCTCACATAAATGATTTCAGAATTGTTTCATGCTCTTTAAAATAATTGCATCAGTGTACGTAACTTCTCATTCCTTGTGTCCTGTGTTGTTCAAGAATGTTTATAGGAAGGGTGGCTGAAATAAGTGCAAATTGAAAGTCCTGCATCTTGTTCCATTCAGACAAGAGATTATCAAGGTACTTTAATGGAGCACATACAGATGCAAATTTTGAACATTCAGAACAAACAGTAAAACTGAAGACTTAATTTGCAATTTCTGAATGTCATTAGAGATTTGATCCTGCTGCTACTACACTGAAGATTGCCATGGAAAATGAGAAATAAAGCAAGGGAAAAATGATCTCCTTAAACAAGATCCTCAAATAGACTTATAATGGGAAGGCCTCCATGAAAAGAGATAGAAAGATCTCAAATGAAAGTTACAGATTTTCCATTCGAGACTGCAAATCAATACTGGATGGCTATGTGGGGTCTAGGTTAATCTTAATCTTGAACTCTTCAGATCTTTCTAACCTGAAAATAAGCTGTATTAAACTGTAAAAGATCTCACAAAAGGATTTGAGACTGAACTGATGGAAGGATGACATGATTAGATCATTGATCAACCTGGATGACTGCAGGCCATTGAGAAGGAAACTAGTTCTGAATGAAAAGAAGCAAAACACTATAATTACTGATCAAAGATAGAGACATGTCACATGATTGCAATTTTCAGCCATGTATCTGCATGGAGTTATGTCTTTCAGTTCTTTAAGTCTTCTGCTGGGAGGATGCCCCATAAATCTGTCTTCATAATTATATCCTTCACAATAAACTTTTCAGCTATGCTGATATCGGCTGTGCCTACAGCTTTCAAACTCATCCAGGAGTTTTCAGAGTTGAAAATTTTTCAAAAGATCATGGTTGATCTGCTGGTATTTGCACAGTTATTGTAAAATGTCATATCCTCATAAACTGCACCACACTTCTAGTTTTAAGACACTACACCATTTTGTGATATAAAACATTAATATCTGGATACTCTGATCATTCAGAATTTCCTAGCTGAATGAGGGAAGAAGATAGTCTCTTTTCTCTGAGTCAATTTATGAACATCTAAGAATGAAGAAGAAAGAAGGAGAGGGTTAACAAGTGAAAAAATATGGATACAAATGTTTATTAATTTTTGGAACAATGCAAAATAGCTTTCAAGTGTACCTGGATATTTTTAAAAATAAAAACCTCAGGAATATTTAAAATTTATTATTTAAAAGAAAAGGACATTTGTACAGGGTGCAGGTGCCCAGGCGCTGGCAGTGGGGGCTGCAGGGTGGCCTCTGTGAGGAGAGGCTGGGGCTGCCCCATGCTGGACACAGACGGTTCCAGCTCCAACAGACCCACCGCAGGGCACAGCTGAGCCCCGCAGCCAGGGTGGTGGCACCTCTGGGAAAGCATGTTTAAGAAAGGGCAAACACACCAGAAGGCAGAGAGGAGTAGGGGGAAAAAATACAAGAAATAACCTTGGGAACACCAAGGTTGGAGAAGAAGGAAGGAGAGGAGGTGGTCCAGGTGATGGAGCAGAGATTGCCCTGCAGTCCGCGGAGAGACCATGTTGGAGGAGGTATTTCCCTGCAGCCTGTGGAAGGACCCCCACTAAAGCAGGGAAAAAATGCGAGGAGGAAGGAGCCGCAGAGCGGAGCTGTTACAGACTGACCACAACCCCCATTCCCCATCCCCCTGCACTGCTCAGGGCAGGGGAGGGGAGGTAAAGGAGTTGGCAATGGAGTGAAGTTGAGCCTTATGGGGGAAAAAAAAAGGGGTGGGAGGGAGCTGTGCTTTAGTTTGTCTTTGTTTCTCATTGTCCATCTCTGTTTTAACTGGCAATAAATTAAATTAAGTGTCCCCAAGCTGAGTCTCTTTTGCCTGTGATGGTGATTGGTAAGCTATCTCCCTGTCTTTATGTTGACCCACGAGATTTTTTATCTTATTTTCTCCACCCCACCCTGTCAAGGAGGGGGAATGAGAGAGCAGCTGGGTGGGGGTCTCACAGGCAGCCAAGGTCAACCCACCATGACACTATACACTTATTGAACCTGCAAGTCTCGAATCCAGGCAGAGTTATTACAAAATCCGGTCATATATGGTGACATAACAAGAAAATTAATCTTGAGATGCCACATATAAAATTTAAATCCATATCTAGGTCTAGATCCAAGTGGCATTACATTTGAAGAACACTTGTTTTGAGAATTAAGTTTTGATGTATAAAATACATAATGTTGTAATAATGCTAATAGAGGAGAATATGAACAATTTTGTTTTGATTATGATAATACATTGCAACACTTAATATTTTTTATTTCAAACTGCAAAATAAAAAAATGTGGGTAATACATATATCTTATATCTTGGTCACTTTTACTTACATTTCCCAAGTGACTTCCCAAGTCACTTGGGAAGTGTTTGAGCTTTAAAAACCTGAAGTATTTCATTTAGACTATAGTACAGTTGTTTTAACTTGTTGATTTTAAGTTATAGTTCTGTGCACTCTTTAGTAGGTGGAAGAGAAACATAAAGTTGTAAAAAATTATAAAGATTGGAATAACATTGTAAAACATTCAATCAGGCAACAATGACAACGAGAAGCCATACCCATTTAGCTTAAAAAAGATCTGGGATTATAGTACTATACATAAAGTAAAGGCTTTTGACGTCATAAAGTGAGATACTCCAATATTTTAGTAGTGCAGCATTAACTTTGAAAGCTTCAGACTCTATGGCAGTTACTTTTCATGTAGCTGATAGTTATGCTTTGCTGTTGAATCCTTTGGGGAAGAACATATTAGAGTGGAAAATCATTCTGAAGCCTATTACAAGCCATTACATAGCGCAAATATTATTAAAATTACATCAAAGTTATGGCTGCAGTCGAGGGACCAAAATACAGAGGATGAAGGATCCCCTCTGGCGTAATTATGTTCATGTAGGAGGAATGTAAGAAAACTTGAGTGGAAGAAAAGTGATTCCATCTCAACTCAAAATACGTATGGTGAGAAGCACTTTTTGTCCCACATGGGTGATAATAGTTATATTTAAATTCATTTCAATCATAACTCACACTTTCAGTCTAATTTCTTGTTAAAAAATTGTGATACTAACAGGATGAGAGGCTAACATAAATCTGCAAGCCAGATACATTCCCATTTAGTTACTGGCATGCCAGTTACTAGTTACTGTTATAACAGTCAGAAAAGCAATCCTAGTATTAATTGTTTTTAAACATGACCTTTTAGCTTTCATTCTTCATTGGCAGCAAAAGTCTAGAAATATCAGTTTTAGTTACATCTTTACTTTCACTTACTATGAATTATACACACACACACATAAATTTGTCAATAAGCTCTTTCATCTTTAGTTAATTATTAAATGCAGTAACATATATTCAAACAAAATGAAAATATTCTGAAAAAATACCATTTCAAAAATTTTGTGCTGGTAAAGAAAGCAAGCTGTGCAGAAAATATACATTTCCACATGAAAGGTGGCAAGAAATACAATTGCCAATATTCTTTCCTTCTGATTCAGTACTGGGCCAGTGGTCCAGCATACTCAGAGAATACACCTCTTTCTACTGGTTAACCAACACAGTGTCAGCACCTATTCTCTCTTCCCAAGACTAAATGGGACAAAACAGTCTCTTCTCAATTATTAAACTCTCCAGAACATCTGGTCTGATTTTTGGAAATGGTTCCTGCCTTACGTTAACTCTCAAATTTTGCAAAGAAATTTCTGGGGAGATTGCTTGTTGACTCAGGCCAAAAGTGTGCCAGCAGTCATTCCAGAAATTTTGTAGTGCTGACAACAGTACCTGGAAATGTTTCCTGAAACAGTTTAGTTTATTAATATAGACATAAATTGTTCTTCTATAAGGTTGTGTCTCATTGGATTCATACTGACTGCTTAAATGTACTGACTGCTAAATATAACCTACTGTACCCTAGAGTTAGTACTGAGAGGTAGCTTGAAGATAACAGATATGGCCTGGGCATTTGGCATAGGTGGGTCCTCACCTCCAGAGGTTCTCACAGATTTCACTTCTACTATGTGACAGGCACTGTGATTGACACCTGTCAAATGTTTGTTTTCTTGTCCTTGTCTGTGAGAAAAGAGATTGGTGGAACATGTTTTTGAGGATTTTTTTAACACATGCATGCATTTGCTGAAATGTATTCATGAGAGAATATGCACAAGAAGAAAGGTCAAATTGCTGGGTCAGTAGCAGCCGTGCTGCGCCTTGCTCTTGGTTGGCATCACCCTTTGAGAAAGTTTTGTTTTTCTCACAAGCAAGTTATGCTCTCACTGTTTTACATTCTGGAACTCTATGTGGTGGTACCCAACAGTCACACTTAATCACCCCGTAACATTAGTTAATCTTTTGGCATATGTGGGTCTGAGTAGAGGAGCATATTGAATACAAGGACCAAGCAACTGATGACCGTGAATCTCTGAAGCAGGCAGTGCTACTGAGAAGAAAATTATGATTTTTTTAGAGAGGTAGGAGTATTCCTGTTACTGAACAGTCTGTACCCAGCAATATTCCTTGGTGGAGTACAGTCAGGAGACATAATCCTAAACATTCACATTGTAGGAATGGTACAGCCAAGAATAGGGAAAGATAACCCAGTCCTGCAGGACCTTGCAGTGACTAAAATACCGTCACTCTGCAGAGTTTTGCCAGCTAAAGTGTAGAAAGCTTTTTCCCTTAGCTCCATTTTTCCAGTCTTGTCACATCTGGTATCTTACATCCTGATATCCTATCTGTCCCTTGTACAAAGTACAGGAAAAAAGAAAGTTTAACAAAAATATACTTTGCTGACTTTACACCACTTCTGGATTTTTTTTCCCAACAATGAGGAATCTTCCCTCATTCCTTAGTAGCTTTTTTGAAAGCGGTTTTGACACCAGCCTTGGTTTGACTTTGAGAGCAAGTTTAGACACTTTGAATAAAATATTTTTGTCATACTTGAAAAATCTCTTTCTTTACACTGTAACCACATTCACGTCACCACCCCTCAAACATCTACCTGTCTTCTTCTATTTGTTGACTAATTCCCACATCCTGTCACCTTGTGAGCATGGTCAATATTCATAGTATTTTTTAGATTTTTACTCAAATCACCAGTCCCTACAGATAATGAGTTTTCTAGCAATGACCCTTTGAACCTCAGGGAGGAACTTCCACTATTCTAGAATAAACTCTGCCTGGAAGGAATGCCTTTGAAGTTTTCAGCAGGGAGGTCTTGACACAAGTCTGCAGTCTCAGCATTTACGTAAAAGTAGAACAGCCCCTAGACCCCACAGTTAGAACCATTCTACAATTTATTTAAATTACAGTTTGAATACAGACCCAGATTTCAAAATATTTTCTATTTTTATGCTTGCAAACCAAAATGAATAACTGAACTAATTTCAGACATAATTGAATGACTCCACAAGCAAAATAGATTCTGAGAATCATCAGGGACTTCAGAGCAGCTTTCTGGCATCATTGCAGTTTCTTCCCTTGCACATTAGGACTTGCAGAAAGCATTTCTGGACAGTTGGTACAAAGAGGCAGGAAGTTTACTGCACACTTGCACATTCCAAGTGTCCACTCCTGCGGAGTGAGGTCACTGAGTCCTGGAAAGACATCTAAGAGAATTAAACTAATCTCGTAAACTGACATCATCTGAGAGGAATTAGAGAAAGATGTACAGGAAAAATAGAGTTATTAGTATTATAGAAAAGCCACATAACACCAATAAAAACAAGTATCTAAAAATGCCTGCAGGCAGCTCAAATGATAGGCTGAGTGCTATTTCATAATTATTTATGTGATGGTTTTTGTTTAATTATGACTTCATTTCATCAAGTTGAAAGCTAGTGTCAGTATGAAAAGCGGTAGGAAGCCAGACTTAAACGTTCAGCAGGGATGCTGAGAAATATTGTCAGAATCCTCAGTTTAAAACTGACAAAGTCATGCAAAATGAAGGAATTCAAAATGGGTCATGCACTTTAGATGACCTCCACAGGACCCTGTGTACTATATGTACTATATGGCACAGGGCCAAGTTGGTTTTTGTTTTTGTTTTTTTTCCTAAGCAGTACACTGTATTTATGACTTTAAAAAAGGAAGTTGCTGAGGGCAAATACATTTGCAAAATATCCATGTCATTGGGTTTACCATAAGAAAGGAAAGAGAACTTTAATCTCAAGTCTGAACAATGCAGGCATGCTTTCATTTGTGACTTTGGAGCCTAATACAATTAAGATCACATTACATTGGTACAGCAAATCCATTTCTTTATATACAAAACAACTGTCTAGATTATAATTTATAAAGTAAAACTAATCTTAAAGCAAACAAAAAAGACATTGGGATTGTGGCAGTGTTGAAAACAGGGGAAAGTACACAATATTTGGAACAAATATCCACCTCTTCTGAAATCTGCACCTTAGTTATGACATAGAGAGATGTGGATGAGATCCTTCATGTCTCTTCATAACGGGAGATACAAACCATATATATTCCTGGATCAATCAGAACTGAATGGTTGACAGAGTCAGGACTAAACCCAAACAAGATGGACTGCTTAGGAAAA
>VYZW01027309.1:1527-25988 GCA_013401315.1 Balaeniceps rex
ACAGCTCATCTATTGACCTTGAGAGAAACTAACCCATTGTTCTTTATTATCATATGGATTTTTCCTTCTAAATCATCCTCCAAAATGATTGAACATTTCTGTGGGAGGCAGAACCGGGGATGTCCTTGAGGACTGATCATACCGAGCTCTATCAGAAAGTTCAGCAAACAAAAACTTGGAGAGAGTCATAGTTACTTTTGGTCAGAAATAATTTCTTCTTTATTAGCCAGGGCAGAAGAAGCTACTATTTCCAAGAAGTGCCTTTTAGTTATAGTCATTTTCCGCCTAGTTTATATGCAGGTTGGAGCTTTAGCCTTGTGTGTATCACGTACTAATTTATTTATATAATAATCCATTCTGACAAAGAGTTTCTTGATGTTTGATTAATTTGAAACTGCTGAACTTCATTCATCTGAATCAGGCAAGATTGAAAGGAAAAAAAAAAGTAAATGAGAGCATCAGTATGACAGTAGACTATTTCATACCGACGTCACAAACACTTTCAGTCCTTCCGTCAGAGGACGTAAAGCATGAACAAATGCTTGCGGCACCGCTGGCTCCATTGACAGGTATTTAGTGCCATCTAGTGGTTTTCGAAATGTATAGTTTCTAAACGTATAGTTTCTATGTTCAATTATTGTAAGCTATATGTGAGGGGAAAAGTATCGCGGGATCTTTATGATAAGAATCGTAAAAACATGTTCCTTATCACTTTTAATGCTTTTTTTTGTTTGAGTATAGCACTTGGTTCTGCCTTATCAACACACTTTGAAATGTGGTACTGTTAAGAAAACTGTGTTTTTCTTGGTACGTGACTTCACACAACCCTTGAAAAATAGTACACTTCAGACACTATACTCTCTATTTACTGTGAAGTAATAGCTTAAAAAATAAACTTGTTATTTTTTAGAAATGACTAAAGAGAACATGAGATTCTGACCAGTAATTGAATCAATTATCAAAGACAAAAAGGATTTTGCCACTTTTTCTTTTTTGCAACACCTAATGTAGTCATCGCCATTTCATCCACACCAAAGAAATCTGCTTCTGTTTGTCACCATTATCCCAAACATTCTGAATTAAGGTGTTATATTGACTAAACAGTGATAGCTTTTCTCAGAAAACATTTCTTATTTATATGAAAGCTTATTAAGGGACTTTAAGAGCAACATGAACCTGTAGCAGAGATCAGCTGAGTTAAAACCTTCTTTCTGTGCCAAGGCAAATCAATTTCTGTGATAGAGGCAGGATAGCTCCTGCCTACACTGGGTACCTCCTGAAGATGTTTTTGGGACTGAGTATCTGTTGGATACTGTTTGCACTCGTATACTACAGGCATTTCCCCAGCTGTCTGGGGTGCACTCCCTTTAAGATCTGGCAAAACCTATGCTGCAAGCAAGCAAATGGCTTGTGGATACAGCAGATTTTGCTGCTTTGCCTGCCTCTTCCTACAATGTGAGGTGCACAGGACAAAACCTTATGGCTAGGAGCAATACACATATTTATGGCCTATTATGATTAAGCACATTTGAAACCTAAAGGCTAAGAGATGAGCAATCCTTCACGGTAGTATATTATGACTGGTTTTCCCCTCAGCATTTGTGCGTGGTCACAGCTGCTGATTCAGAGGGATGGCACCTGTAACATCTCAATGAACACTGAGCACTACTAGCAGTTTATAGAGTTGTTTCCTGTGCTATTTGCTGAGAAAATTAGTTCCCTCATCAATACAGTTAATTCCCTGTAACAGTTGGGTTGTAACTATCTTGACAGAATTTTAAGTACTTTGATATAGTAGCTCTATATCACATCACACAGAAGTAAGCAGACAAGGTAAACGTGAGGCTGTTTCACTTCATATGTCTGGCTTAGAATTAAAGTTAGAAGTTAGTATACTCATCAAACATAATGTAAGTGATAAAAACATCCTTCACATCCTATAGAAGCTGAAGACAGAGGCTGAGTGGAGTTTAGCAACTGGATTTTTTCCTAGCTTTTGAGGTTTCAAGATTTGTTCCCTTCTCCAGTGTACCAGGCAGCATTGTTCTCCTTTCAATTTCTGTGAAAAATAATTTTGCTTTCAGACCAAAATATACATTTTCAGTTTTTCTCTCTCTTTCTCACAGAGAACCAAAAATCCCGATGGAAATGTTTGTAAGGAATGTTTGGTATTACCCAATCATGTTGGCCTAGCCTTATTTTTAAAAGCACTCAAATAATTCTTCTCTTTACCATATTTGCAACCTCTAAGTCTTATAGCAGTAGAAAGGCTCATCAGCCCTAACTCAAAACGTAACCCACTTCTGTGCAACCTCTTACACTGGCAAAACATGCCAAAATTCATAATGCTACCTATGTCCTAACATGTCATCTATGGTAAAATAAACTAGCAACTAGGTGATGCTGAGCATATTAGGCCTTTTTATGTCACTTAGAGACTCTTAGCTAGGAAATTTCCTAAATTTCTTTTTAAGCCTCCTATCTCCCCATACATTTTACACACTGTTAGAGCAGAACAAAAGCTTGTGGTAAATCCCACAAATCTGTGATTTAGGATCATATATACAGGACTGAACTACAAATAAATAGAGTGTCTTTTAAAGACAGTGCTCCAAGCACTGTATTTAAATTCTGCAGGCACTGATTGGGTGAAGAAATACATCAAAACTATTTCAATCATTTCCACGTAGTGTAGCAGTGAATTTCAAGTGGAAAACCAACAAAAGTCTGCCACTTCAGATTATTTCCCCTCTGCCAATTAAAGTAATTAGGGTAAAGAAAAATATTACAGGCTTTATAGCTGTGAGGAAAAATATAAAAGAGGCAGGTCTACCCTCAGACTATATCAAAGTAGGCTTACACGAAATTAGGTCTCTCCTGAGAGGTGTTCCTCTAACAGGTTGNCAGCTGCTGATTCAGAGGGATGGCACCTGTAACATCTCAATGAACACTGAGCACTACTAGCAGTTTATAGAGTTGTTTCCTGTGCTATTTGCTGAGAAAATTAGTTCCCTCATCAATACAGTTAATTCCCTGTAACAGTTGGGTTGTAACTATCTTGACAGAATTTTAAGTACTTTGATATAGTAGCTCTATATCACATCACACAGAAGTAAGCAGACAAGGTAAACGTGAGGCTGTTTCACTTCATATGTCTGGCTTAGAATTAAAGTTAGAAGTTAGTATACTCATCAAACATAATGTAAGTGATAAAAACATCCTTCACATCCTATAGAAGCTGAAGACAGAGGCTGAGTGGAGTTTAGCAACTGGATTTTTTCCTAGCTTTTGAGGTTTCAAGATTTGTTCCCTTCTCCAGTGTACCAGGCAGCATTGTTCTCCTTTCAATTTCTGTGAAAAATAATTTTGCTTTCAGACCAAAATATACATTTTCAGTTTTTCTCTCTCTTTCTCACAGAGAACCAAAAATCCCGATGGAAATGTTTGTAAGGAATGTTTGGTATTACCCAATCATGTTGGCCTAGCCTTATTTTTAAAAGCACTCAAATAATTCTTCTCTTTACCATATTTGCAACCTCTAAGTCTTATAGCAGTAGAAAGGCTCATCAGCCCTAACTCAAAACGTAACCCACTTCTGTGCAACCTCTTACACTGGCAAAACATGCCAAAATTCATAATGCTACCTATGTCCTAACATGTCATCTATGGTAAAATAAACTAGCAACTAGGTGATGCTGAGCATATTAGGCCTTTTTATGTCACTTAGAGACTCTTAGCTAGGAAATTTCCTAAATTTCTTTTTAAGCCTCCTATCTCCCCATACATTTTACACACTGTTAGAGCAGAACAAAAGCTTGTGGTAAATCCCACAAATCTGTGATTTAGGATCATATATACAGGACTGAACTACAAATAAATAGAGTGTCTTTTAAAGACAGTGCTCCAAGCACTGTATTTAAATTCTGCAGGCACTGATTGGGTGAAGAAATACATCAAAACTATTTCAATCATTTCCACGTAGTGTAGCAGTGAATTTCAAGTGGAAAACCAACAAAAGTCTGCCACTTCAGATTATTTCCCCTCTGCCAATTAAAGTAATTAGGGTAAAGAAAAATATTACAGGCTTTATAGCTGTGAGGAAAAATATAAAAGAGGCAGGTCTACCCTCAGACTATATCAAAGTAGGCTTACACGAAATTAGGTCTCTCCTGAGAGGTGTTCCTCTAACAGGTTGAAGAGTTCCCCCAAGAGAGTCCATTAACTCTCACAACAGCATATTCAGGTTTTTCCACTGACCTCCATTATTAGAGTGCTTCCAGTCTGAGACTCATGAATCTGATTCCTTTTTCATCTCATATGATGGACATGATGAGTGCAGGACAATGGTCCTAAGCTGTAAGCCAAGACCATATTTACAGGACAGGGATAAAAACCAGAAGCCTACCCCATCATTCATTAACTTACTGACTTGAACATACTGCTCTGCAGGCCGAGGAGAAATTCACAGGTCTTTGTCATCTCCTCCAGCACTCAAGTCTGTCTGTAAGCTACCTTGTTACCCTGAGACCTATTTTATACTTCCCAAAGGAAGACATTTTCTGTTGGAGAAAACTAATCCTGGTTGCCCTTTTGCCAAGATAGGTCCAAGTTACTCGTCCTAGAAAAAAAACAGTATGCCTAATAAACCTGCTGCTTAGGTGTCATTCCTTATACTGAATTGGCCACATTTCACAAGCACTCACCAGTGTGGTCTGCCTGTTTCTTTCCTGGGCTGGTTTCCAGCCCCTTCTCGCTAGCACTCTTGCTACAAGATATAGGACACCTTATCACATACGCATGCTGAAAAAGTATTTTAGGACTTAGCAGATTTTAAGACTAGTTCTGAGAGCTGAGAAATTTAATATGGGGATATTTAGCTTTCATTAAGTCTCAAGAAAATGTCTCTGTGTTTGCTTAGCCTGATGTTGTTCCCAACATATTAGTATGTACAGAAAAGTCTCTCCGGGAAGCCATCTGGTATGTTATAGCACAGTATGTACTATCTTTCCTTGTTGCCAAATACATGCATTCAATTAATGATAATCAACTGCTACTTCTATGCAGTGATACATTTTTTTTCCCCTTTCCTGAGTAGTCTTAGCCAAGCTTTGCATAATCACCTTAGGAAACCTTCGTGCTGAAAATTTGATTTCCTTCCCAGACAGCAGCGCACCAGTGGGGTCTGACACAACCCTTGCTTGTTGATGAGGAGGAAGTAGAAACACAATAGCATTGCTTTCTCTCACACGTTCACAGCTGGGCTCCCAGACTCAGTCAGCAAAAAAAAATACTACATAGCCTGCAGAAATGTCATCAGGACTTGAGAGGTGCTGATCTAGGAGTAACAATTGCGCTAAGAACAGCTGTTGTCATCCATAGAGATTTAGTTCCACCAGAGAAACACTTTAGCCAGTTTTCCTCGCTATCATGGAAAAACTTATTTCAGATGTGATTGTGAATGAAGGCAGAACCAACTTCTTTAATGTTAAAGCAAATGCACAGAAAAACAAAATTGCATTCAGGACTGCACAAAGACTGAAACAATCCCTCAATCATAATTATATTACATAAAAAATGATAAATCAAACAAAAATAAATTTAAAGGGAGAAAAATTACCTAAACACACTTCAGACACATTTGACTTTGTCAGTCACCTTTTCTTTCATATCTTATAATAAAGGCAAATTTTGACCCAAGTAGACCTGCATTGGAAACTGAATGTAAATTCTCCACTCCTCTGGCTGAGGTCAGAACAGCATCAGGTGAAGACCCAGTGGGAGTTCAGACCAGCAGTACCAGAGAACACCTTTGCATGGCCACACGCTGGAAGCCACAGACCATTCCAACACCTGTAGGCAAAAGCAGGCTTTCAGTAAAAAAAGAAATAAATACAAAGCCCACAGAAACCACAGCATATCTAAGAAAGCCAGATGGAGAGATGAAGAGTTTTGCCAGCGTTTTACATTCCTGAAGTGGTACGGTCAAGCCTGGTTAGGACAGGATTGGTTCTGTCAGATCCTCCCAGGCAGTGAGTGGAACACAGAGGAAAAAAGGGAGAAAAATGGCCTTTTGGAGACTGCAAGACTCATGTCTCCCCCTCAGTGCTCCTGTCCTTGCCTGGCCTGTGGCAAGAGCTAAGGGGAGGCTCGTGGTAAGTCCGAGGCAGTGCAGCATACATGGCACATATGTTGCTTTCTCATTTCTCTCCCCATCACCTCTGGCACCAGCCTGACTGCTGTATCCCCACTTAACATTGTGTCACTTCATGAACCCCACTAGGGATTTGCCACGCTGAGGACCTGCTTGCCTGTGTGGCACAGTGGCCTCTGTGGTGTTTGCGTGCGTCCCTGCTCTGTGTAGGGGCTGGAGGGAAGCAGAGTGAAGGTGCCAGTGCTGCTGGGCTGGTGGGGCTGATCCCTGCGCTGCTATAAGCAGTCTCTGTAGGGAGCAGATGCCTCCAGCTCAGAAAGCAAAAAGATCCTGTCTGGGCCCCCTCCAGTAGGAAGATGGTCCTGTCTTTACTGCAGAATGGGGAACCGTAGCTGCTGATTCTATGGTTAGATGGACCACAAAAATAGTCAATTTTATCAAATTTGTGATACACCTCCTAATATTCAGTTGTTATATAGGTTGCATTGTGGTGATGTTTCAGCGCAGACAAACCAAAAGCTTTTCAATGCAGTAGCACACAAAATGTGACCTTACACAGAGAGACAAGAAAGCTGTTTTTTTTCATGCTATTGCTACACTTGAATAAAAAGTCTCCATCTGTACAGTTTCAAGCTACTGCTCTCACTGTATAAAAACAGAACAGAGGAAAATTTAACTGAATAATTAATACATGTAAGTTTCTGAAGTCCCATTAGAGTACTGATAGATGTTTTTAAGCAGGGTAATACTGAGTTTCCCTGGAATCATCTTCCAGTTCTTCCTCTGCCACCTTTGCTGCTCACTGCATGCAGCGTACATGCTCATACAGGGGTCTGCGTTTTCATAAACTTTAAATTTCTTAAAGTAACTCTTTACTCCCTCTTGTGGCTTTTTAGCAAAGTATGTTCCTTCTACTTGAAATCCAGTTGGATTTTATTTTTCATGGCATATATTTGATGTTAAATAAATTGGACATAATGTTGGGTTATGAGTTCTATTCATTAAATAAGCTTCCTTCCAAAATACAGTAGATCACAGATACATTTCTGTCCAAATATATCTACACATCTATTTCATATTTCAATAATCATATAACTTGAAAAATATTTCAACATAACTTTTCCAGCAAGCATAAATGAAAATTTGACTGTAGTATATTAAATGCCCTCTAAATATTTTTTTTAATATATATAAGTATGAGAACAAAACCATCCTTAAAATATTGAATTTTTTGTATGATCAAGTTTTCAGGCAGCAAACACAATCTCTGGTCTGGCCATACCAGGCACAAATTGTATTGTTTTTCTCTTGGTGTGCACTGAATTTGGGGTATATACCCCATGAACACAGAGAGAATAAGAATGAGCTGTGGTGCTTGCACAACGAGGGAAGCGACAGAATTCATTATTCTTGTGGCATGTCAGTCATCATGTTCCCTTACTGTTGGCTGTCACACCACACACCTCTCCCATGGATGCAGAATACTGATGGGAGACACTCTATTTTCAGCTTTATTTCTCTTTTTCTGTTTACATAACACATTCCTAGTGGGAAAAACCCCCCAAAAAAAACCCCTTCAACAACATCAAAACTGTCTTTTTCCCATATTCTTTCCATTAAATTATGCTAATAATTTTTCTATTTGTTATTTAAAACCCTTCTCAAGAAATTAGGGTGCAGGTAAAGAATCAAAGGGGAGAGGCTTTGCAGAGCATGTGGGTGACAGCTGAACCCCTGTAACTCTGCATATGCACACTACTAGTTGCAGCAAATAAAGGTAAATCAACCCTCTTTCACTGAAGGCTACCCTAAATCATACCTTTTCACAGTTTGACTAGCTAAGAATGTGCACATGGGGAGTTACTCTGTCTCTGTTGATACCATTTTAAAACTCTGCTACCTGACAGTGAGTCTAAGTTTTAGGTTATTTTGCTGTCAGTCTCCACAGATGAAGCTGTCACCAGGTTTCACCTACTGTAAATCAGCTGGTTTCAGATCACTTGGCTGAACCTTAATGTTTTCCTTCTACAGATTTCTTCTCTGGTTCTTAATTTTTCAATCAAATATATGTTGGGCATGGTGTATATGTGATGGCAAAACACATGATAATTATTTTGTGCTTCAGATTCTTGGCTATGATGTTTTTAAGAACAGAAAAAGAAGGAGCGGTGATTAGAAAGTATATGATTTAGACTTGGATCAGTTTAAAGGGAAAAAAGTATATACTCTATTTTTGGTTATTCAGAGTCAATTTATTTTCTTCCTGCCTGAGATAAGACCTCTGGAGAAAGGAGTGATCTCTGCTATAAGCAGTCTGGGCAGTAAGCTCTGAATTCTGTAACTCTTTCTCTCTGCTTCTGCTGCAAAGATATTTCTTTGAATCCAGTGCTGAAAACTGGGACAGATTACAAGGTCTTAGTGAATCAGTAGTGCAGTCTATAAAGCCTGGCTCCTGCTGAAATACCCAGCCTGTGAAGCTTCCAGGACCTGACAGTGTTCATTTTGAGATAAAACAAGCTCAGTTCTGATTTTCAGCTCTGAACAATGCACTAAGGAACAAGAATCAAAGGTCTATTTGCTTGTCCATATCCTGGTGATGACTAGCTACACAGGACAGAAAACAGAATGAGATAAAGTTGTTGAGTGAATTTTCTTGGAACCTTAAAAAAAAGAAAAAATCCCTAACCCTAACAAACCCAAACATTCTAATTTGTCTTAAAACATCTCAGGCTTTGAAGAGGAAACTCAGCTAGCATGGACTGGATTATATTTGTGTGGGCATAAGGACAGTGTTTCTTTGTCTTCACAAAGTGTGACTTGGCATTCACTTTCCAGTCTGCTGGGAGTGGGGTTTTGTAGTCATTTCATTTTAGAAGCTCACACCAACTAACTGACTTTATCACAATAAATCATTTAACATGGAGCTATCCTTTCAGAGTTCCTCTGCTGACACATTTCTCAGCCCAGCACTGCACATTTCAGAGTAGTCACACCACCAGCATGGCAGACTGTAGTATCCCTTGGGTTATTCAGTAGAGGAATAGTGTGGGACAGACAAAGGTAGTTGTATATCAAGATGCTGAAATATTCAGGAAAGATTTTTCCTTAGGGAATTCCTAGATACACTTTTTTGACAGGGTAGGTGCATAGCCACTGAGTTATTTATTAGACAGCACAAACATGGAGAACTCTAGTCAAGATTTATCTATAATTTGGAGTATTCCTTAGAAGTGACAATTCCATTGGGAAGCATTGGCTGTCCTGAATTGCTTTAGCTAAAGAAAATTAGCAGTTAACATGTGTAGGAAACTTTATAATAATTCTGAAGGTAGAAACACAGCCTCAGTGAGCACTGAAGACAAGGGAGAGGAATTCAACTAGGCTTAATGCAGAAAGGATGAGATGGGAGAATCTTTTACTTGCTTACATGCTTTGCATGAGTGAGAGCTGCTGCAGGGAGTTAGGGTTAAAAGTAGTAGTATCTAATTCCTTCTGTTCATTGTCATATATGGATAATTGTATAGGAACTGAACAGGTTTGCATAGAAAACAATGACATAGCAACAGCTACTATAGGGTAATGGGGGAAGGACTAAGCAGTGCAGTCCCTATCTGTGTGCTCTTAAATTGTGGTAAATTGCGATGAACACACTGTGACCAAAATATCAAAAAAGAGTTGCCTGAAGAAAGATGTGTTTAAAGTCTACAACATATAAGAAAGCGTGAAGAGTGTGAATGCTCAGTCTGACTTCTGATTTAAAGACTAGGACATTCCCGCTATGGGGCAGATTGAAGAAAACCAAAGGAGGAGGCCATTCAATATACTATTTAGCTGTATAACTTCTTCCATAGGATGTAAAGGATGTTAAACATTTACAGGATTAAGCAAGTTCATTAAGACAGACCCTGGCGTACTGGAGCATGTCAAATGAAGGACCACCAAGATGGCTGTGGGGCTGGAGCACATGGTGTGCAAGGAGAGGCTGAGACACTTGAATTTGTTCAGCCTGGAGAAGAGAAAGCTAAGGAGGGGCTATACATCCTGCATTCATATACCAAATGGGTAGTTACAGTGGAAAAAAACCCAAAAGATAAAGGTATGCACAGCCAGAGGATAAGGAGCAACAGTTACAGGTTGCAGCAAGAAAAGTCTCAGTTAGTTGCATGGGAAAATATTTCACAGCAAGGGTAGTCAAACTGGTGGAGGCTGCTGGGAGAGGCTGTGCAACCTCCTGGTTTTGGAGGTACTCAAAACCTACCTGGAGAAGGCCCTGAGCAGCCCAGTCTAGCATTACCCTTGATTTAATCACATAATGCTGTGAAAGGGAAATCCACTGGACCTGCTAAATATAGGGGTATTTAGGATTCAGGAGTGCCCTGAGCTACAGATCGCTGGAGGCTGAGCATGCTTCAGGGAAATGTCACCAGTCCTGCCTTTACTGCTCCATTTGTCCCTAGACATCCCTTTACTGGCCATGGTCAGAGACAGGTTGCTGGGCTGGGTGCACCTTTTGTTTCCTTCTTCATGTCCCTATTAAAATGTCCATGGAGACTTTTTGGGTCCCCATCATGTAAACAATGCTGCCATTTGTTCACTGCAGGTATACTTAATAAATGTGTGTCTTATTCACACTGTGTTTTTATAAGGCTACCTGTTGCATCCAAACACTGAAAGAAGATACCAAATGCTACAGCTTCTGAATAGATTTTATTCACTTCTTATTGTGTATGAAGTTTGGGCTGCTGGGAAAATTAATATTTAATAAGCAGGAAAAAAAGGAAGAGGAGGAAATCTGGGCTTGAGAATTAGGGGAAGTGGGATAAGAACTAGAGAATATAAACCTGACGTCTTTTGTATCATGCAAATGAGGATTACAGAAAAATTGAGAAATTAAATTAGAAAAACCTATAGAATACCAGGAAGAAATAAAACAGATGTACCAGCAAATATCGACTGGTGAGGATTGGCTGCTCTCTCCACCTTTGTAGTCTTTGCCTAAGAACACCACTTCTTACTTTCTCTTCACAGTGATCTGAACACGCAGAAAACTTAATTTCAGTCTAGGATGGGTGCTCTAGATTGAGAAGACATTTTTCATTTAGCTATTGTTAAAAATCTCCTCTCCCATATACTCATGCACATGTAATATTTACTGAATAGGATGTACCATAAGGCTCAATAACAATGTTTTGAAAATTTTGTCCCCCTTACACCTCTTGCTGCCATAGCTGTTATGGTCATAACAAATACAAGTGAAATAAAGAAGTTAACTTGCATACACCAGTGTTTACAGGTAAAAAAGACCTGTCAGGCTGCTGACCCTGAGCACTTGTAGACATTTTTTTCTTTTTTTTTTCCACCACTACAGCTACATTTGGCAGAAGAACACCTACTAACAAGCCTACTCCACACGTATTATTTCAAAACATTGGCTCTCATGTGTAAAATAAATATGCCACAAATGCTTCCTTATCAAGTCCCTTTATTTAACTCTGGTTGACAAGAAGGAAACTACATGCTGTACCAAACCCTGTGAGAAGCTTGATTCATCCTCTTAGTTTATTATTTTTAATCCTGTTTTTCTCAATGCCATGATGGGCATTCTGCTTCTAGTGGCATTTATTTAGATAAAGGTTGTTTCTTTAAAACCCATTTGAAAAAAAAAGGCCCAACATGCAGTTATTGCTCTTTCACTTTAATTTCTCCCTCCTTCCATCCCCTCCCAGCATTTCCATATTTACTGTATTTTAAGACACAGACCTAAAGGTTGGACATTTTACCACTGGGTCCAATGGAATCTGAACTCGTTTATGCTAGCCTCACAAGAATACTTTTAGGCTACTACTTATACTGTTAGTAGTATTAAATGAGAAAGAGAATACAGAAGAATCCAACTCATGTATTTCTTTTCCATCTTGTGCTTGTATTCTGTGTGTACAATATATGCAAATCAATTACACTGAGAAAGCCGGAAAAAAGCAAAAAAAAAAAAACAAAACACAAAAGAGTTTTGATGTGAGAGGCAACAGTTGCTTAAATATCTTAAGGTCTCTTCGATTTCCTTCTTAAATCTTGGCCCCACTGATGTATTTGAAAGTGAAGTTTTATTATTCAATCTGTAAAGAAAAGTCTTTAGCTGAAATACATTTCTTCTTTACAAATCCTCAGATGAGCGCTTAGTAGTATTTTTTAATTATGCCTTCTCTTTGCTGCTTGTCCCCACAGCGCATTTTGTTCTCTTGTGTGGATTTTCTTTTGGTGCATCCTTTTCATTTTGCGACTGAGGGCTGACACTTTTTGGAAAGATGTGGGTGAAAGAATGTAACAGCTGTTTTGTTCCAAATACATTTTGTTCAAAATGAACTAATTTTGGCATCTGTTTTTGACCCATTCTGTCTCCAACTGACCTACCCCGGTGAATCTTATTTGAACTGATGTAGCTATTTCAGCCTTGGGAGATACGTTTTAGTACTTTGGACTTAAATATATGTTTCAAAATATTGAGCCAAATAATACTGAACAGAATAGTCTTACCCCTGAATTATCCATACTTCTACTGACAACAGCCAGAAACCTGAGGAGTGCACAGACATTTGCCAATGGAAATTCATGAGTAAGACCTACTTTGGGACCTAAGGGCTCCTCTTGCCCTGGGGTGCCCCATGGTTACATTCGCTTTGTATGACATCTTATTTTGAGGTTCCATTGTCTCGGTCCTTTCAAGCAAAGTAGCAGAGTATCTGACAGCAGGAAAATCCTTGAATCTGCCTATTTGTTTTTTTCGTTAGCAGGTTCTAGATAGTGTTGGTGGAACAGTCAGAGGTTTTTTGCTAAGAGCAGAGAGATTAACAAATATAGTACTCACACACACAAAAATTGTCTGCACTGGTTACAAAGAAAGGGTAGAGGATGTTTTCTTTGGATCATGCTGATTCCATTACTTTTTAAATGTCTCAAAAGCCCCTGTGAGTGACAGGATGGCTAGTCAGTGTAAATAGGATTTTGACAGGAAGGCCAAGTTCTCTTTACTTTAAAGCCAGATGTTCATAGCAAGACTGTCATTGTCTGAGAGGTTTGATTTACATGTTTTCAGATATCCTTGGATTCACTGACCAGTTTCCTATGAGGAAACTAGGATTTCTTCACCTGATCTTTGCTTTATAACCTGCAACAACCACAACTCTCTCTAATATACCATCCTTTTTGTTAATGACACCACAGGCCTTCTTGGATGGCATTTGCTCTTTTGGTTTTCATGACTATTCAGAATTTGGCATGCAATCACTAAAACGTTCATTTCTGTTTCTCATTTTTACAGGACTACTCAAAACATGTACAATTTACAAGTCATTTGTCCAACATTGTAAATTTGTCATGAAAGCTTTAGCTAAGTTTGATGCAACTGATGGTCCATGAAATTTTGAAAGGTTTTGTGGATATTTTATTAATGCAGACAAATGTTAACCATATGCTGGCCTACTAAAATGCCCTGTAGTGACACTACTCAAATGTGATTGAGATTGATTATATCTTGCCAGTAGAGTTACATCAGCAGGAAATTATTTGTAAAGCCCCCCTCCTAACTTCATTACTTCCATTTCCACCCCAAACTGAACTAGCTGTAATAGCCTTTATAAACAAGAATAGAAAAGTATGCAATTCCTTTTGAGGAGGTGCCTTTTGAAGGTTTTCCTCTCTAAATTTCCTCAGTAAACTCCTTATATTTTAAATTCTAGCACATGAATTCTAAAACTTAGAAAAAGCTACTATCTTTATTCATAAGAAATTATTCCTTCATACTTTATACATTAAGATCTTTCAAATATTTTTCTGAAGAAAATCTTCTTGAGATATTGTTCCTACCCATTTTCCTAGTAAGTTTGTCTATGCCAGAATATTTCAGAAAGCTTATGGCTAATGTCAATATATGACATTATTTGTCAGTGATGACCCTAACTCCTGAACAGCTTCTGTCCCTCATGTTTTTCTAAAGTACATTGAACCCAGAAAGATTTCAGTGGCAAAGGTACTGCTTTATTTTGAAAAGCTTATCTAGTTGCATTCAGTTGTCAGGACTGGACATATTACCAGTTACACTTGCTGAAAAAAACCAAACATTTGAGTTGCAGCTGGTGTGCTAAAATAAGGAAGAAGAAGCTGCCCATCTCCTCTGATCATAAACTTTTGTAGCAATGTAAATAAGATTACCAAAATTACTAAGATCTGGCTAATTAATTCTTTTACATAGTTTTCTTTGGAAATACTGTTGCTAACTTTTCTTCTTAGATAATAGAATATCTCCAGCATTTTCAAATCTGTAGAGTTTTTTTCTAGATTTGGAGGTAAAGTTGTTACTGTCACTGGCTGGAGAAAATCACTGTAGCACTGGAATATCATTTTGTTCTGTGTGCTGTTTCTTCTGAAAACAGTAAGAACTTTAAGTATTTTCTGATGTGAATCCTCTAGGAATGGAGTTGAAACTGACTATTTGTTTTACATATATCAGTGAATAAGAGTGTTGTAGTTTAGCCCCTGCCAGCAACCAACCACCACACAGACGCTCGCTCACCCTCCCCCCCCAGTGGGATGGGGAGAGAATCAGAAGGGCAAACTCATGGGTTGAGATAAGAACAGTTTAATAATTTAAATAAAATAATAATAATAGTAATAAAAATTGTAATGAAAAGGAGAATGAGAGAGAGAAACAAAACCTAGGGAGAAAAAAACCCAAGTGATGCAACCGCTCACCACCCACCGACCGATGCCCAGCCAGTCCCCGAGCAGCGATCGCTGCCCCCCGGCCAACTCCCCCAGTTTATATGCTGAGCATGATGTCATATGGTATGGAATAGCCCTTTGGCCAGTTTGGGTCAGCTCTCCTGGCTGTGCCCCCTCCCAGCTTCTTGTGCACCTGGCAGAGCATGGGAAGCTGAAAAAAGTCCTTGACTAGGGTAAGCACTACTTAGCAACAACTAAAACATGAGTGTGTTATCAACATTCTTCTCATCCTAAATCCAAACCACAGCACTATGCCAGCTACTAGGAAGAAAATTAACTCTATCCCAGCTGAAACCAGGACAAACAGTCATGACAGCAGGCTGCTAGTACTATCAGTCTAGAGATGATAGAGAGGTCTTAGAGGTGAGAAGTTTTGTTCTCATCTCTGTGTCACCAGACTCATTTGCTTTAAAATATGTTGAAATGTTAACATTAACACCATGGTTTAGCAAAGCACATTAGTTGATGTCTAAGAAGTTCTAAGCAATTTCAACAGGAAGATGAGTATCTACTGACTTCAGTGAGACTTAAACATGTAAGTGCATGCTTGCTGGATAGGAAAGCTGGCCTGGATAAAGGCTTACGTGACAGGCTGAGTTACATACGGGAGTTATGTGCACATCTGAAGGATTGCTGAATCATGACCGATTTATGTTTTCCTTCCATTTGAGGTTTTCTGTTTCATTAAGACTTTGGATAGATATCTGAGCAACACTGGGACATCAGGCAGCTCAGCACAGAAGTATGACAAACTGTTGTATGTGTTTATGAAATTAAGACAGTTAGTCCAGGCACTCCTCAGTAGGAAGGAAGGTAACATATTACAATAAAAACCTCACACTTTTCTGAAAAAATAAAACAAACTACCAGGTTAAAATATAAACTGACAAACATAATGAAAATATTGTGTTTAAAATAAAATATACTATCAAGACACAATTTTTTAGTATTCTTTGAAGTAATGCTTGTGTACTTTGAACTTAGAGGTATCTTGGACTGATGCAAAATTTTGCATTGGTTTGTATAAGAGCTAGGTATAACTGACATTTGTAATACTTTCCATCTTGTTCTTTCTGCATAACCAGGAGGTCTAAGTCTATAAATATTTCCTATTATATAAACTATCCTTTCTATAAACTTAGTGGCTCTGGAGTATTTATATAATCCAGTCAGTTTCCTAATATGGTCAACTTTCAGTTATCCCAGTTACATCATATTTCCTTATTATACCCATATGTCTTCAATGCTGTGTCATACGATCCCTGCGATTTGTGTGGAAAAAAACGATAGCTCTCTTCCAGTTTATTTCCACCTCCATTTTTTTCTTTCCATCTTTGAACTCCACTTTGAGTATTTTAAACTTTTACTACCAACAGTTCCTCCTGATTTTTCATTACTGAGAAGTTTGTGTCTTTGTCCACCTCTGTCATTCCATTAAAATAATATTTCCATTTGTTTTACAAACAGGTCTGGCATGCTTCCTCATGTCCCGCTCAGCATGGTTCCTCTGGCTGTGCAGTACTGCTTTTGCCAAAGTGTCTGCCCAAAATAAGGTTGATGCCAGTTCTAGTGCAGCCATAGAGCCTTTTCAGCCTTGATACTCTGCTGCAGAGTTGGTCTATCTAATGCACGAATATGCACCCAACATTGCACTTCTCCATGTGTAGTAAAGAAGTTTTGTAGATTTTTAAGGACCTTGAAATGTTTCTTGGCCATTTTCCCACTCTGACACAGAACAGACTTGTAGCCCTCATGTCAGGTTACAGAATACATATTTGTAAGGAGAAATAAATCTATTTGACTCTGTGTAGTATTGCTCTTCTCAGCGTGGATACTTACAGAAACCTGGAGGTAAGATCTGAAGTATCAGTCTTGACGTGTAAGCAATCTACTAAAAGAATTTTTTAGCAATAAGAGCAAAATGACGGGATTGCATGACCTAAGGAAATTAGTTCCAAAGATTAGTTAGAAATCCACTAAGTTGCACAATACAGATATTACACTACTCAAGTCAATTGTCTTTTAAGCAGGTGAGTACACATGATATACGAGGACAAACCTTTCCTTTAGACAAATGTAAAAATTAGTAATGTAAAAATTAGTAAATTAGGATGCAAAAATTCATAAACGTTTGCATATACAAACTATGATTTTAAGACTTCTGCTGACCTAGGTGTCCAAATATCAATGTCAAAGCTGTCAGAAAAAATCATAAAAATTGAATGTTTTCTGGAAGGTAACAGAAAGGAAAATGAGCAATATTCCAAAAGTCAAAGAAAAATCCAAACATAGCTAACAAAAACTGGTGGGTGCAGAAAGTTTACAAACAGGATACATGTAAATGCACAATTCTCTATCACCCAGAGCTACGTAAAATTTGGAAGAGAGACCTGTGGCAACTTTTCTTTTATAGCCATGGCTTTTATTGTGTACGAGGTAACTTGTAAGCCCAGACACAGCTGGACTGACTCAGGTTGCAAAATCTATCTTCTGAAAATGCTGCAGACCAATGCAATTGGTGGCAACAGTTCTCCACTGCAATAGGATGGTCCTGAAATGACAGGATTTAGCAGTTAGTAATGTCCAGACCTTCATTATGTAGAGGAAATAGGGAAATGAGAGCCTCTGTGTTGTCAGACGTGTGTGTGGATTGAGTCTTTTCCATCATGAGAAGAGAATTTTGCTTTCATTCTTTTTTGAATGTTACAGTGGTCCCTAAAAGATTTAACTGCCAAATTGCTAACTGCCTTGAATTAAACCAGATTTATTTATATAATATACCATAGACTTTGGTTTGTCAGGATTGTATTCTTTTCTGTAAATACCATGTAAATAATATGGGTGTAAATTATCTTGGTGGGTCCAGACTGCAAGGGTCTGGACCCCTTAGCTGATTCAAGAAGGCTTGTCCAGATCTAATTCACTCATGCAACAGTATATTCACATTGCTCCATTGATTTCGTTGAGAAAGTGAAGTATTAAAACCTGTTGTCATGGAAGTAAGCTGCAAAAACCTGAGAATGGTGTCAAAATTTCACTCATGATGTAAAGTATTATTGAACTGGAGCATCAAAACGTGGCCCAAAGTAAATACACATTAATAGAATATGTCTAGACTAAAAACTATGTAAAGGAAAAATGGTCAAGGGGAATATTTCATTTACTCTTTTTTTTTTAATTTGAAAGGGAAACTTAGTTATGCTTTGTGTAAAGGGGTATGGAACACATCTGAAGCAAAACAAAAATAACAGCGAAAACTGTTTTCTCTGTATGTTTGAGGAATTTGGAACACAGAAGTGTCAGAAAGGAACCACTGAAGTCACTGCATCGTAACTTACCCCTCCCCTCTGACTGCACAGCAACGTCGCTGTCAACAATGGAAACTGGAAGCTAGCTTGCATGCTTAAGAAAGCTTTATTTTCTGATAACCATGCAGTCAATTTGGTGTGTCAGCACTTTGGATTTTTTTGTATTTTTCCAGTCACTGACAGATGTGTAACACAAACAAACAAAAGTATTGGAAATAATGTCCACTTAGTGGTACTTGTGAAATCACGTGTACTGTAGCACAACCTCTGTGCAGTTAACAAGATCAGATTTATCCATGTTAATATTTGTATTGTTGCTCTTTAGGATTTTTTTTAGAAATTTACTTTAGAATGTGTGCTCTGTCTTTGGAGCTGTCGTGGTTTAACCCTAGTCAGCACTAAGCACCACACAGCCGCTTGCTCACCCTTCCCACCCAGGTGGGATGGGGGAGAGAATCAGAAAAAAAGAAGTAAAACCTGTGGGTTGAGATAAAGGCAGTTTAATAGGACAGCAGAGGAAGAAAAAATAATAATAATGATAAAAGAATATACAAAACAGGTGATTCACTATGCAATAGCTCACCACCCACTGACCGATGCCCAGACAGTCCCCGAGCAGCGATCGCTGCCCCCCAGCCAACTCCCCCCAGTTTATATACTGAGCATGATGTCATATGGTATGGAATAGCCCTTTGGCCAGTTTGGGTCAGCTCTCCTGGCTGTGCCCCCTCCCAGCTTCTTGTGCACCTGGCAGAGCATGGGAAGCTGAAAAAAGTCCTTGACTAGGGTAAACACTACTTAGCAACAACTAAAACATGAGTGTGTTATCAGCATTCTTCTCATCCTAAATCCAAACCACAGCACTATGCCAGCTACTAGGAAGAAAATTAACTCTATCCCAGCTGAAACCAGGACAAGAGCTTAGCACAGATTTGTGTTAAGTGTGGAAGATTACACTGGGAATGACAGAGAACGATTTGGTCACAGCTGAAAAGGAAGCACACATATTGATGAATTGAGACCATTGGAAGAGAACTGTCATAAGAAGAATGGTTTATAGTTTTGCAGAGTCTTTTTATTGTGTGATCCACAAATAGATAGGTTTGTACCAATTATTATTTATATTTTATAGGTAGGTTATCCATAGAGTAATGACTATGTGATTTGCCAGTAGAGCTAAGGATATAAAGTGGCTCTTTGAAATGGGTATGCCTCCAAAAGAGGAAGGCCTGAGAAGCATCATGTGGCCTGCCTGCAGATGCTACGTTTAACAGTGGAAATATATATTAAAATACATTGACTACTTTAAAGTTTTGCAGAGCAGGTGTTGACTCCTGCTCAATCTTTGCTTCTTGCCCTTTTTTGTGCATCTGACTCCTTGTGGCATCTCTGCAAAGGCTGCTCAGCTGCCTATTTCAGCCCTGCTTCTGTTACCTGCTACTGCCTTTAAGCCTGATTATCCTACTTCTTAAGCTATAACTACCTCGGTAGAATATTTGCAACTACTGAATTCCTTAGGACATAAATTGCTCTTGCTGTTAAAAAAGTGACCTTTCTTTGCATCCTAAACACACTGACTTTCAGCATTCAGCCACTGGTTCATATTTTGTCTTTGTTGTCTGATGAATCCTCTGAAATCATGATAGACCTTGGGAAGGTACTGTTGGCAAGAGTCAAAGGAAATGTACATTTCCAAAATGGGATTTTAGCCAAATGAGGAACCTACATTCAGATTTGTGATACAAAAAAATCATTCAGTCTTCACCTTGAGATTCAGCCTGAAACTGACTGAAATGGGAAAATTCAAGCTATAAATCCATAACGGTTTTTAAATACCTATTTCTATTCTTGATATTCAAGTTCCTTGGACTCCATGGAAAGCCCTGAAAAAAAAAGTAGCTGTCTTCCTGGGACAGGAATGTGGCTGTGTACCATATCCAAGATGATGAACACAGCCAAGGTCACAGCAATTCTGGCCCAGTGCTGCAGAAAGTCTTTAGAAAGTTTTCTGGCAGGAATTGAGATATTTACGTAACTTTTAACCAGTTTTTTTGTTGATCATTACCTGAGACTTAACTACTTAAAAGCTGTATCCAAAAAAAAGCACTTACTCACTGTGATCTAGTCTTTCCTTTAAATTCTCTTGGATAAATTTTAGACAGAGATTTTTAAATTCTTTCATTGTCATATATGTTTCTACTTCTTTTTATTATGCTCATTTCTGCTGAACTCTGAACTACTTCAGATGCAGTTGTCTTTCTGAACACGATATAGTACTAAATACAAAAGTAAAATGTTTAAATTTTACCACATTCATGTGGTTCAAGAATAACACTGGGAGCTGATGTTCTGCTAATTTTAACTAAGTGAACACCAATATTTTTTTTTTTAAAGACACTCTTTCCCATGATTAAGTTTCCCACCGTTAATGTTTGGCTTCTCTTCCTTAGTCATATGCAGCAATATGGAAAAAAAACCCAAGCAAACAAAAACCCAACCAATTCACAGGGGAGTACAATATTTCAAATGTATCTTTTCACTGGACTAGTAATTATGTCCTTATTGAAATAGCTAAACTTTAAAATCCAGTGAAACTTCCAAGAAGTTTTTATCAAAATTTACTTGAAATCCTGGGGACTTTTTCTGCTGACTTCAGTAGGTTTGGATTGGAGAATTGGTAAGAATACTAAAGTGGATGCAAATTAAAGAAAATCACTTTGCCTTTACTTCAAATAAAGAAACATAAAATCAAATATCTTAAATAGAAACATATACACATTTTAGCAGGGGCTACAAAATGTCATTACTTTTTACTTTAGCTGCTCTTTTTATTATTTTTAACTGCACTAAGCAGTTTTCCACAAATAATATTTATAGAGTACATTACAATAAAGATGATGGAAAAACAGCTACAGATTAAAGAATCCAACTGTTTTTGGCTTTCCAGGGGCACTTTCCCATTTATGTGCAGCACTCCAAAACCAGAACCCTTGGCAGATCTTTCTGTGGTTCAAAATTCAATTACAGTTCCATCAGAAATAGTAGAGACATTAATGGAAAGATTTTCTAAGATATTTATGAGACAAATTTCACTCCCTCCTCACATAACAGAGACATTGTTGTCATATCTGACAGATTAACCTAGGGTCAGAATTTCCAATCTGCTGACAGTGTTTGTGGCTGGATAATTTCTTCGAGATAAAATATCTCCAAACCAAAAAAAAACCTACCACCCAAAACCCAATGCAAAATTTAGATAAACATTAGTTTGAGAAACTGTTTTCCTTCATTCTTTTTAAGGAATCTTCCATTATCATGTGGTGGTTTGAGGTGCCTTTGTATCATTATACAGCAGATAGTACTCTTAAAGGAAAACTGCATTTGTTTTTATTATCTTACTATTCAGGCTGTTTTGCTCCCAGTTCAAGAAAACACTTCAGTCTTAATTTCAATTCAGTCCGGATGATGATCCTCAAAAAAGGGACACCAGCCTTTAAATATATGAATAAGACTGCCGGTTTTAACTCTAATATTTTCACCAATGAATCCTGCTGATGTGTGACAGCAAGGCACTACTAGTTTTCTCTTTATACATGCCAGTCCTATGGAAGTTTGCTAACTGAAACAGAAAGGCTGAAGGCAAAGAAAAGGCTTGATAGTTCATCTTGCTGTAGCTGTTGAATGTTACCTTCAAAATGATAATGCAAATCCTTCTTTTGGTGGTGATGCCTTTGGGAAAAGTCATGGCTTACAAAGAAATATTGCAAAATCAAGATTGACTGCTTCCTTCTCCTGTGGTCTACTATAAACAGGAATTAATTCAGTAAGGCCCTATGTCCTATTTTATGCAAAAGTTTGAACTAGAAGTTCCTTGTAATTCCCGCCAGTGTTCTAATATACGATTCTATATATTGAAATGTGGAAAGACCACAACAATTAACCATGTTCATTTTCTTTAAAGACAGAAGATATTTCCTACTTTGTGAATTCAGATTTTGTTTTTAGCTGAAGTTGTAGTAGATATATGCGATGAGAATGAATATAGAAAAAAAAAAAGAGGCATCTAACTACATACTGTGAATTGTAAAAGCTGGAATCTTTTGTGTAGTCTAGGATTAATGTATGTAATGTGGATAAAACTAGGCACACTTAATTTAGCTGTGAAATATTGTTTTTTATTGAATTAATCTGCTTACCCATTACTGTATAACTTCATTCTATTATTCCTTTTGAAGAAGTACAAATACAACAATTATCTTCTTGGTTATTTAAATACACCCAGACAATTAAATGAGTTTCCCTTAAATGAGTACATGTATTTTACTTTTCAGCCAAGAAACTCCTTCACTGTCTCCTCTACTATCTCCTGTCTCCAAGCTATTATTAGTGTCATATAGCTATGTCTATGGAAGTTAAAGAATCAGTATTTTACTTAATTAGCTTGCTTTACACAGCCAGAAACCCTCAATATTTGTATTCCCAGCCAGCTCTATTTCAAAATCAGTCTGCTATTCTGTGAGCCAGAGCTTTAAAATATACATGCAGTTGCTGAAGCTTGTCTAGATTGAAATGCAAAATTGGTACTGGAATAAAAGAAAAACCTGAGATCAAATATGAATTGATTGAAACATTATATCCTTGAATGTATTTCCTGTTCAAATCTATAACTTCTCTGGGTTCTAGTCATTCCTTGTATTATTACTTTTGCCACAGCGTGAGTTGTTACGTCTCTTATTCTGCTGGCATCTGAAGGCATATTTAACAGGCATTAGTCTGCTTACTTGAAGACCTATAAGATACCAGGGTCTTTGGGGAAAGACCTCAGTAGGTACAATTCCCTTCTTTAAATACTGTTTTCTTGACCAGTTCTGTTGTTGACATTTTTTCTCCAGTCATGGAAAACTCATAGGAATCAGGAGAAATCTTTAGGTCAAAGGAGTTACATCAATGTGCAAATCACATAATCAACAAGAACATCTGTCCCTTCATGTTCTCTTCAACAGGCCAGCCTCAGCACTTTTGAGACCATGTTGTGGTTCACAGTGATGCAGCTATAGTGGCTTTTAGTTTCTGTGCTGGCCATATGCCAAACAAGAGCATTGCATCCTCCTCCCTCACTCTCTGCCATCACGGAGGTATTTTGAGTTCAAAGAGCTGTGGATAGATAATGAAGGAGGTATTTTGGTTGATAGTGTCCTGCCTTCTTTTGCATTCCCCTTTACAGAAAAGGTGTTAGGTAGGCCATATAAATTTTGTTTTTCGATCTGGCTCAGCTACTATCCTGTGACCAATTGAACACTAAACCCATTGTAGTTTCATACGTATTATGCAATGATGCTGTCTTGCTTTCATAAAACTTAAATTTTCTTATATACTGTTGATTTGGCAAAATCTACAGCTGGTCTTGGTCTTGTGTTCTGCAGGATATGGGACACATAAAAAATGCAAGTTTACAGTAAGCTAACTATTTCCCATCACTTCCCCATTCCATTCTAAATCTATTATAAATCAAGATTAGAAACCCCCCCAAACATTTCATTCCTAGGCCAAATGAGAAATGACAGGGACTGCTGGGGTTAAATACTCCTTTCTAGGTGTATATATTACACTTGTATATATTTTTGACAATATTTCACTCAAGTCTATCTCTAAGGAGCAGCAGTAGATCTTTGCAAGTGCTATTATTTCAGTTCAGTATTTCTATTTTAACATGAAGATGTTTAAAAGTCTACAACTCAGTGTGCTCTTCACTACACAGACAGCATAAAACCCATCCCTTCAGAAAAAAAGAAAGACTCAATGCTTCTATTTGTGCTTCTGATTCTTTATGAATACTAATGCTCACAACCACAGATTAAATTAATCTCAGCTGCCTCAGTCACACTTGGTAAATGAATCATAAAATAGTTTCATCTTGATATTGTAAGTTGTCCTTGACAGCAAATTAAAAACTTAATAACTGCCCTATTCAGAAAACAGACACATACACATATTCTTCATTCCTAGAAATCATGGTCAGAATGCAGATTCATTGTTTTTGTTTAAAGAAAGCTGAGCATAATTATGTGTTATTTCTTCAAGGCCCTGTTATGGTATACCAGGAATTTTCAAGCTTAAAGGAAAATATTTCTGGCACTGCCTGAGCATTTTGATAGGGAAAGCCTCAAAAACATGTTGAAAGCAAAAGCAAAAGCAAAAGAAACCCAACAATTTTATCTTTCAAT
>VYZW01027311.1:6221-20383 GCA_013401315.1 Balaeniceps rex
AAACTCAGCCTATCTTTAATAAACTGCAGTTTGTTTTTCCACAAGTATTTCTTCCATGGATTTTCATCTTGTCCACTCAGGTACTATTGAGCCTACTCTGCCTGATGTTAACTGCCTATGTAATATAAATACTAATTTATATTATATAAATATAAATGTTATTCATCATTCTTGTCATTAATAATTGGACCCCAGGACTGATCCTGTGGGACACCACCATTTCCACAGAGTGTGATTTCTAAATATTCTCAAAGTCTGATTTCCAAATAATTTTGCACTACCCTGCAATACTCATGTTTAAATCATGTTTTCTTAGTACTTTATGAAAGTGTCACACAAGATGTGTCAAAGTCCTACTAAAGTTATGATACATATCCTTTCTCCAGGACAATATCTACTGCCATACCATAGAAAAATAAATGATGTTAAACAAATTACTTCTTGAACTCTTGTTGGTGGTCACTTATCTACCAATTGTCTTCCAGATATTTAGAGTCTGTTACTATTAGTTTCTGTATTTTTGAGGACCTGAGATGAATTTGATTTGGCTTCTGTAAAAGAAGTTCAAAGCGTATGTGGAGGGTGACAGCATCTATTTCACTAAGTTTATTGAATCGCAGTCACTTTCAATGCAAATGGAACAAGTAAAGGGGGAACTGATAAACAAAAACACACACAGACACAAACCTGATAGACATGGGATAATGGGAGACGATGCCAAAGATCAAGTCTCCAATCACTTAAGAAACTCCAGGCATAGCTTTGGAGAGGGCCAACCTGGACTTTGCAACTGATAAGAAGGGGGAAGTGAGGAACAAGAGGATTCAGAAGACTCAGAGGAGGGCCTGTGGAACTAAACAAAACTTATTAAAGAATGTTTAGGAGAAGGGAATCATTGGGGAACAAAGAGGGGGAATGAACAGAAAAAGGTATAAAAGGGGCAAGTTGCATGTAAACAGTCACTGGTCAGTACACTTGTCTGACTGAGCTCTGCCCCTGATCAATCTATCTTACTGATTAAATCCCTTCTTAATTATCTCTGTGTGTAACATCACTCTCTACCCCACGCGAGTGATGCAAGGATTAGGTGCCTGCAACCGCAGAGACAAGCATTAGTGAATACAGAGTCAACAAATGGAGTCAGAGCAGGGGAGGGAAAGCATTCCTGGGCTTTTTGTGCCAGTAACTGGAGCAAGTGAGGGTGTCAGCATCAGGAGTTGGAGGGGCCACAGATCTTGGGAGCATCTTCATGGCTCTCAAAGACTTTGTGTCCAGAGTGCCAGCTACTGTGGGGGCCATGTGAGTGAATCTGGGACAACGAACTGGAGTCAGACTGGGGATGTAAGCACCCCTGGGCCCGTGGCACAAGTGGAAGTCTCAGTGCCAGACAACTGGGGCAAGACCACCACAGGTCACAGGACCTGTGCAAGTCCCAGATGCAACTACTTGGGTGACTGGGGCAACCTAATCAAGTGAGAATCTCAGCACCAGCAGCTGGAACAGGACCATGGGTCACAGCGCCCATGTGCCTGGATGCCAGCTGCTGGAGGGGGACGTATGTATTTTTTGTTGAACCTTGCATGTACGTAAGTGTGCATCTTCAAGTCTTGCTCTCAAGACCTTTCACCATCTTGGTCGCCCTCAAGGTGAGAATCATAGGATCACAAAATCAGAGAATATCTTGAGTTGGAAGGGACCCATAAGGATCATTGAGTCCAACTCCCTGCTCCTCACAGACTACCTAAAACTAAACCATATGACTAACAGCTTTGTCCAGATGCTCCTCGAAATCTGACAGGCTTGGTGCCATGACCACTTCCCTAGGGAGCCTGTTCCAGCGACCGACCACCCTCTCAGTGAAGAACCTTTTCCTAATGTGCAATCTGAACTTCCCCTGACACAGCTTCATTCCATTTCCTTGTGTCCCACCACTGGTCACCAGTGAGAGATCAGCACCTGCCCTCTGCTGCCCCCCTTGAGGAAGTTGTAGACTGCGATGAGGTCACCCCTCAGCCTTGCCTTCTCCAAGCTGAACAAACCAAGTGACCTCAGCTGCCCCTCGTAAGTCTTGCCCTCGAGACCTTTCACCATCTTGGTCACCGTCCTTTGGACACACTCTAATAGTTTGATGTCCTTCTTATATTGAGGCGCCCAAAACTGCACACAGTACTCGAGGTGGGGCTGCACCAGTGCAGTGTAAAGTGGGACAATCACCTCTCTCGACCGACTAGCTCTGCTGCGCTTGATGCACCCCAGGACATGGTTGGCCCTTTTGGCTGCCAGGGCACACTGTTCACTCATTTTCAACTTGCCATCAACCCAAATCCCCAGATCTCTTTCCACGGGGCTGCTCTCCAGCCTCTCGTCCCCCAATTTCTATGTATAACCAGGATTACTCCATCCTAGGTACAGAATCCAGCACTTGCTCTTCTTAAATTTCATACGATTGGTGATTGCCCAGCTCTCTAGTCTATCCAGATCTCTCTGTAAGGCCTCTCTACCCTTGAGGGAGTCAACAGCTCCTCCTAATTTAGGATCATCAGCAAACTTAATGTACATTTGAATCCTGCATCCAGATAATTTATAAAAACATTAAAGAGCACTGGCCCTATGATTGAGCCCTCTGGAACTGCACTGGTGACGCTGCCAGCCTGATGTAACCCTCGTAACTCTTTGAGCCTGACCCATCAGCCAATTTTCACCCATCATATTATGGACTTGTCCAGCTGCATGCTGGACATTTTGTCCAGAAGGATACTGTGACAGACAACCTTTGCTAAAATCCAGAAAAACACATCTACTGACTTCTCTTGGTCAACTAGATGGGTGACCTTGTCATAAAAGGAAATTAAGTTAGTTAAACAGGACTTTCCCCTCGTGAACCCGTGTTGGCTATGACCAATGACTGCATTGTCTCTGAAGTGTTTTTCAGTAAGTCCCAGAATAACCTTCTCCATAATTTTACCAGGCACTGAAGTGAGACTGACAGGCCTGTAATTACCAGGGTCTTCCTTCTCATCCTTCTTGAAAATTGTGACATTTGCCAGCTTCCAGTCGACTAGGACCCCTCCAGACTCTGAAGACCGTTGAAAAATAATGGAAAGAGGTCCCACGATAACATCAGCCAGCTCTTTCAGTACCCTGGTATGAATTCCATTGGGTCCCATAGATTTATGTGCATCCAGCTGGAGCAGCAAGTCTGCACAAGTTCAGAGTCATCTGGGAGTTTATCATTCCCTCAGTCACCATCTTCCAACAGTGGGCTCCAGGTGTCCCAGAGCCCACCATCGGCTACCAGACAGAGGCAAAGAAGGCATTAAAGTCTCCACTTTTTCTATGTCCCTATTTGTGAGGTGACCGATCTCATCAAGTAACAGACCAATGCTAATCTCTGATCCTCCTTTTGCTGTTAACATATTTTAAAAAGCCCTTTTTGTTGTCCTTCACAGTACCGGCCAGCTTGAACTCTAATTGAGCTTTGGCTGCATGAATTTTCTCCCTACAGTGGCAAACAGCATCCCTGTAGTCCTCCTGTGTCATCTGTCCTTGCTTTCAATGTCATACACTTTCCTTTTCCGCCTAAGTTCTAGAAGATCCCTGCTCAGCCAAGCCAGCCTTCTGCCCCACTTGCTTGACTTCCGACGCTTTGGAATTGCCTGCTCCTGTGCTCTTAAGAGATGGCTCTTAAAAAGTGACCAGTATTCATGGATCTCAATGCCTTCAAAAGCAGATTCACAAGGGACCTTATTAACTAGTTCCTTCAGCAGCCCAAAGTCCCCATACCCAGGGTCGAAGTTTTGCTGGCAGTTCTTCTCCTGTCACCGACTTGAAACTCAACTACTTCATGGTCACTGTGATCAAGACAGCCACCAATCACCACTTTGCCCATGAGTCCTTCACTGTTTACAAACTACAAATCTATGAGGGCACCTTTCCTAGTTGGCTCCTTTAGTACCTGCACCAAGAAATTATCTTCAACGTGCTTCAGGAATTTCTGGGACCTGTTTGTCTCCCTTATATACAGCACAACCACCCCCGCCTCACCTGCCCTGCCGATCCCTCCTGAAGAGCTCATAACGGTCCATCACGGCACACCAGTCACAGGACTCACCCCACCAGATCTCTCTTATGCCAATGACGTTGTAGCTCTGGGAGTCGGCCAGAGCTTCTAGCTCCTCTTGTTTATTCCTCATTCTGCACACATTAGTACAGAGACATTTTAAATGTGCTCCAGTGTACTCAGCACATCATGGAGCAGACTGAAGGACCTCACTAGCACACCGTCCCTCAAACATTGGCATGCTGTCCTGTGGCTCATCACTAGCAAGCCTGGTTTCATCCCTTCCCCCCTTCAAATCTAGTTTAAAGCTTTCAATAAGCCCTACTAACTCCTGTACAAAGACCCTTTTCCCTCTTTGAGAAAGGTGCACCCCATGTGTTGTCAGCAGGCCTGGTGTCATGTAGACTGACCTGTGATCAAAAAACCCAAAATTCTACCAGTGACACCAGTCAGGGAGCCACGTATTGATCAGCTGGGTCTTCCTGTTTCTTCCAACATCACTCCCTGTAACTGGAAGGACAGAGGAAAATACTACTTGTGCTCGTGAACCCTTAACCAGTTGTCCCAAGGCCCTGAAGTCTCTTTTGATTGCCCTTGGATTTCTTATTGCAATTTCCTTGCTGCCTACATGAAAAAGTAATAACGGATAATAATCTGATGGCCGTACCAGGGTAGGAAGTTTTCTTGTAACGTCTTTGACCCGGGCCCCATGGAGGCAGCAGACTTCCCTAAGAAGTGGGTCTGGTCAGCATATTGGGCATTCTGTTCCCCTCAGAAGAGAGTCTCCTATGACAATGACCTGTCTTTTTTTCTTAATGGAAGTGGTTTTGACGCAGGGTGTAGGCTAACTTAACCTTGGCAACATGTCCAACCTAGATGGACCATCATCCTCATCATTGTTTGGTTCCACTCCCAGAGCCTCATACCTATTATGCAAGGGCACCTGGGACAGTGAGGTAGTCATGGAGGAGATGCGCCTGCTGCGCCGGGAAGGAACTTGTCACCATTCTCCTCTATCCCTTAAGTCACCGCATTCTGCTGGGCAGAGAGAGGCTAGGGAATCCTCTGTATCATGTGTTCTGTCTGCCTGGCAGGTCCGTCCCAGGGAAGGCAGGATGCGGTTCCAGTAGACAATCTCCTTCTCAGACTCCCTGATACTCCTCAACCTACTCATCTCCTCCCGGAGCTCTGCCACTAAACTGAGGAGTTCCTCTACCTGGACGCACCTCCCACAGGTGTGCTCACTATTGCCGTCCCATACTGCTATAGGACTATGGCACATCCTGCAGCCTGAGACCTGGGTAGCAGCATGTTCCCATTGGAGCTCTGCCTGGGAAGCTGCATCAGTTGCGGACGTAGCATTCTGCTGGGTAGATACCATTGCTCCCTATTTGAAACGGCAAAGTTATAGTGCCTTGCTGTGCAAACTGCCACAACGCACCCTGTTTGCCTGCCCTGGTCGCAAGTGCTCCCTAGGGGTTTCTTTTATAGGTGTGGGGGGGCTTGGCCATAGTCACTCCTGGCCCCGTCTCTGCGCTCCCCTGAGGTTTCTCCAGCTCAGGAAACCCCCCGCACACCACGCTAGAGCGTCTGCTATGGATCGTCCCAGCATCAGAGCTGCTTGCCTCAGTGACTGAGAATGCTCACAGGGAAATCTCCTCAACATGTATAAATGCCTAATGGGAGAGATGAAAGAAGACAGAGACAGAATGTTCTCAGTAGTATCCAGCGACAGGGCAAGAGGCAACGGGGACAAATTGAAATTAAAAAAAATCCACTTAAACATAAAAACCCCTCACATTTTACTATGAGGGTGGTCAAGCACTGGAATAGGTTGCCTAAAGAGGTTGTGGAGTCTCCATCTTTGGAGATAATCAAACCCAACAGGACAATATCCTGAGCAACCTGTTCTAGTTAGACCTGCTTTAAGCAAGGGTGCTGGACTAGATGATCTCCAGATGTCCCTTCCAACCTCAACTATTCTGTGAAGACTGTATTCCGCTAAATAGCAAGGTGTTTAGAAGTTAGCTCTAACTCTAATCACCATGGAGTGTGACTACTGCCAATGCCATCTGCTTCGCTATGGTAATACCACTGTGATTTAGTTGGGCTTCCAATACAGCAGCACGTACCTATGAAGTGAAGGCAATTTCTACTACCCAGGGCCTCCCTAAGTTCTTACCACAGTGCAGGAAAGTTCTTGAGTGTGCAGGAAACACCAATCCCCTAGCACAGGCTCCACAGCAGAGCGGCCACCATACAGAAACAGGTACTTCTCGCCTATGGAAAAAGACAACCAGGTGAAAAGAGAAGTTAGAATTTGGTATCTCACAAAAGCAAAAATTTCTGTTGCACAGAAGGGAAGCTGACCAAAGATAGAAATTAATGCAGTCAGGCAGAAGTTTTATACACTATTTCTATTAAGACATCCTGCAACCTGGTGAACATTTCCAGACAAGCAAGAAATTGTTTCATAGATACAGGAACTACTCTTGTATCTAGATCTTTTATAAAACACATGGAAGACTAAATATTTTTACTAAGAAGCTGTATTCTTCATGTTTGTGGTCATTCAGAAGACCTCCATCATCCACTTATATTATGTAGTTTCTGAATGTTTAAGGTCTGAACAGAAATCACACACTATAGTCTCAAAAGCAAAAGGAGAAAACATGTTTTTTAATATACCTAATGGACTTAAGGAATGAAAATTTAGGCAATGGAAAGATTACACCTGTAGAACTAAAAAAACTAGAAAACCCTAAGTACATAAATCATAGCAACACAATGATATCTATTTATCCCAAGAAAACAGATAAATCCTAGTAAGACAACAAGAATGTGTTTTTGTTCATAAGGGAGATGATGATAATTTAAGTGTGTAGGAGTTAATCTGGAGAAGCCTCAAAAAGCAGGTACAAAGGGTGCAAAAGTACTTTGGGCAGATGTCAAGGATGTGTGTTAACTGCACTATGCCCTGTCAGCTCGTTTCTTCATAATGGACTGTACAAATAACACAAGGGTTGGTCACTTACTTCAGCTACAAAGCAAAATCAAAGCAAAAATAAGATGATACAATACAGTCTGACAAAGACAAAACCCAATGTATTATTTATAAAATTTTATTTACCCATTTAGCATTTGCTTCTTTGATATAAAATTTAGACTGGAAGGCTGAACTCTAAACTACATTATGGTGTTAATTAAACACTGCTCCACAAATTCAAAGTATGCTCCAGACTAGACTAACAACTGCTTAATAATTCCCCTGGTGTTCCCCTTCAATAGCTCCCTGCCAGCTAGTGGAGAATGAAATAGCTTAAGAAAGGACAGCTTTCACCTCCTTAATTCCACTAAGTCCCACCACTGACTGCTGAAGTTTTTGCCCCTTACAGTCAATATCTTTTACTACACAAACCCTTAGCGTGCCACTGCAGGGCTTGATTCTAGACCTATTCAGAACTACTGAATATCTGTCAATTTCTACTAGAAGAGTAATATTTCTTCCGGATTAAGAGCTAGGGATCCTGCTCCATAATGCTCCAGAATTAAAATATTATCCTTCAGAGAGGAAGTTCTGAAACTTCTTTCTGGTGTGATCAAGCATGAAAAACTTTAGCCATAAAGAATCAGTCTTCCAGAACAGATTACGTCCCCAGGTTTCAATTCTACTTACCACTGGCGATTATGTGGTACACGAAATTGGAAATTATCATATGTCAAGTGTCAAGAAGAGATCTCAAAGCCTCTTTTAATTTCTTTTCTACTGACAGGCTTGAGTAGTGGGCCAATATGAACTTCATGAAGTTCAACAAGGCCAAGTGCAAGGTCATGCACCTGGGTCGGGGCAACCCCCAGTATCAATACAGACTGGAGGAAGAACTGATTGAGAGCAGCCCTGCAAGAGAAGGACTTGGGGATACTGGCAGATGAAAAATTAGGCATGAGCCAGCAATGTGCACTTGCAGCCCAGAAAGCCAATCGTACCCTGGGCTGCATAAAAAGAAGTGTGGCCAGCAGGTCGAAGGAGGTGAGACCCCACCTGAAGTACTGTGTCCATCTCTGGGGTCCCCAGCACAAGACAGACATGGACGCGTTAGAGTGGGTCCAGAGGAAGTCCACAAAAATTATCAGAAGGCTGGAACACCTCTCCTACGAGCAAAGTCTGAAAGAGTTGGAATCATTTAGCCTGGAGAAGAAAAGGCTTCAGGGAGACCTTACTGTGGCCTTTCAATACTTAAAGGGGGCTTATAAGAAAGACTGAGAGACTTTTTACCAGGGCCTGTAGTGACAGGACAAGTGGTAATGGTTTTAAACTAAAAGAAGGTAGATTTAGATTAGATATAAGAAGAAATTATTTACTATAAGGGTGGTGAGATACTGGAGCATGTTGTCCAAAGAAGTTGTGGATGCCCCATCCCTGGAAGTGTTCAAGGTCAAGCTGGACGGGGCTTTGAGCAACCTGCTCTAGTGAAAGATGTCCCTGCCCATCGTCCAGCTGTGAAACCCATCAAAATGAGTCAACAGGAGCAACTCTCCGGAGCACCTTTGAGGGGGTACTGCCTAGGGGTATGGGACACCTTACAAGATGCAGGCGAAGAGCATTTGGGGTTTCATAAGACTTCTTATGGGATGCTCAGGAGAGGAACCAGAGGCAGGAAAAGGGATGGACTTAGGTGATTTGGGGAGGTACAAACACAGGAAGCCAGAAGGACATAAGGCTAAAAAGGGCTAGTCACATGTAAACAGGTTGCTGGTCAGTATGCCTGTCTGGCCACATCCTGCACCTTAAACAGTAACAGCTGAAAATAAGTCTTTTCATTTGTGGGTAGGTGTGTTTGAGAGAGAGGAGCCAACCAAATTGCAGTTGCAAGTATATATTATAGCACTTTCAAAAATGCATTATGAGCTTTTTTTGGCACTATACAATCATATGTATTTTTTGATTCCTGCCCTGCATCTAGAAAACTAACAAGATTCCAGCTCATCTATAATAAAAGTCATTATCACAAGGTATTTGTTGCATAGGTTCTGTAATGAATCAACCATGTATTAATGGCATAGACAATTGAAATCCTGCTCAGTTGTTGCATCAACCAATTCAGTTGCTCAGTTCAGGAAACTCAGCTGAGACTGCTCAGTCTTTCCCTTTTGTCAGATTTAGTAAAGCCTCTCACAAATACTTTTGGACTGGACAAACAAAAAAGGCACAACAAGAACGGGTAGATACGGTAAGAAAAATGTATTCAAATGGAGTTTAAGCCTTGAGTCTTCAAGCCCAGGAAAAAAAATCACCACTGGAACAAAATCTTTAAGAAATGTAATTGGATTCTCTAAAGTGATGATGCATCTATCAAGATCATACTCTTTCCAAAATGTTCAGCAAAAAGCTGTTGTTTCAAAGGAATACAATGCACCAACATTAACTGTACAGCCTGTACTACATAAAAATTAAGGCTGTATCATGACAATTTGTCTTTTAGACCTCACTGTCTGGACAGGACTGCCCCATGTATTCTGGAATTTGTATATCTCCACATACCTACAGCCATTTCCACTCTTTCCAGGCTTTTTACCTTTGAATATTACTTCAGTTGTACTGTGTCTCCAACGCAAAGTAGCTGGTTCAGCAGCAGGCTGCAGACTTACAAGCTCCACTGTAATGTCATCTGGGTCCGAGGCATTACAGGTTTCAGGGAACTTTAGCCACAACATTCCCAAGCCTGCACTTGATGGGGATGTTCGTCCTCCTACCACCAGGGCCAGNTAAAAAGAAGTGTGGCCAGCAGGTCGAAGGAGGTGAGACCCCACCTGAAGTACTGTGTCCATCTCTGGGGTCCCCAGCACAAGACAGACATGGACGCGTTAGAGTGGGTCCAGAGGCAGTCCACAAAAATTATCAGAAGGCTGGAACACCTCTCCTACGAGCAAAGTCTGAAAGAGTTGGAATCATTTAGCCTGGAGAAGAAAAGGCTTCAGGGAGACCTTACTGTGGCCTTTCAATACTTAAAGGGGGCTTATAAGAAAGACTGAGAGACTTTTTACCAGGGCCTGTAGTGACAGGACAAGTGGTAATGGTTTTAAACTAAAAGAAGGTAGATTTAGATTAGATATAAGAAGAAATTATTTACTATAAGGGTGGTGAGATACTGGAGCATGTTGTCCAAAGAAGTTGTGGATGCCCCATCCCTGGAAGTGTTCAAGGTCAAGCTGGACGGGGCTTTGAGCAACCTGCTCTAGTGAAAGATGTCCCTGCCCATCGTCCAGCTGTGAAACCCATCAAAATGAGTCAACAGGAGCAACTCTCCGGAGCACCTTTGAGGGGGTACTGCCTAGGGGTATGGGACACCTTACAAGATGCAGGCGAAGAGCATTTGGGGTTTCATAAGACTTCTTATGGGATGCTCAGGAGAGGAACCAGAGGCAGGAAAAGGGATGGACTTAGGTGATTTGGGGAGGTACAAACACAGGAAGCCAGAAGGACAAAAGGCTAAAAAGGGCTAGTCACATGTAAACAGGTTGCTGGTCAGTATGCCTGTCTGGCCACATCCTGCACCTTAAACAGTAACAGCTGAAAATAAGTCTTTTCATTTGTGGGTAGGTGTGTTTGAGAGAGAGGAGCCAACCAAATTGCAGTTGCAAGTATATATTATAGCACTTTCAAAAATGCATTATGAGCTTTTTTTGGCACTATACAATCATATGTATTTTTTGATTCCTGCCCTGCATCTAGAAAACTAACAAGATTCCAGCTCATCTATAATAAAAGTCATTATCACAAGGTATTTGTTGCATAGGTTCTGTAATGAATCAACCATGTATTAATGGCATAGACAATTGAAATCCTGCTCAGTTGTTGCATCAACCAATTCAGTTGCTCAGTTCAGGAAACTCAGCTGAGACTGCTCAGTCTTTCCCTTTTGTCAGATTTAGTAAAGCCTCTCACAAATACTTTTGGACTGGACAAACAAAAAAGGCACAACAAGAACGGGTAGATACGGTAAGAAAAATGTATTCAAATGGAGTTTAAGCCTTGAGTCTTCAAGCCCAGGAAAAAAAATCACCACTGGAACAAAATCTTTAAGAAATGTAATTGGATTCTCTAAAGTGATGATGCATCTATCAAGATCATACTCTTTCCAAAATGTTCAGCAAAAAGCTGTTGTTTCAAAGGAATACAATGCACCAACATTAACTGTACAGCCTGTACTACATAAAAATTAAGGCTGTATCATGACAATTTGTCTTTTAGACCTCACTGTCTGGACAGGACTGCCCCATGTATTCTGGAATTTGTATATCTCCACATACCTACAGCCATTTCCACTCTTTCCAGGCTTTTTACCTTTGAATATTACTTCAGTTGTACTGTGTCTCCAACGCAAAGTAGCTGGTTCAGCAGCAGGCTGCAGACTTACAAGCTCCACTGTAATGTCATCTGGGTCCGAGGCATTACAGGTTTCAGGGAACTTTAGCCACAACATTCCCAAGCCTGCACTTGATGGGGATGTTCGTCCTCCTACCACCAGGGCCAGACTGTTCGAGAGACATGACACAGTATGGTACAACCGCTCATCTGTAGAGATACAAAACATCACGGTTCACACCGATCTTTCTCCCATGAAATTTTGTCCTGGTTTCAGCTGGGATAGAGTTAATTTTCTTCCTAGTAGCTGGTATAGTGCTATGTTTTGGATTTAGTGTGAGAACGATGTTTTGGTTGTTGCTAACTACTGTTTATACTAGCCAACGACTTTTTAGCTTCCCATGCGCTATCAGGTGCACAAGAAGCTGAGAGGGACCATAGCCAGGACAGCTGACCCAAACTGACCAAAGGGGTATTCCATACCATATGATGTCATGCTCAGTATATAAACTGGGGGGAGTTGGCCAGGGGGCAGCGATCGCTGCCCGGGGACTGGCTGGGTGTCGNCCCTGCAAGAGAAGGACTTGGGGATACTGGCAGATGAAAAATTAGGCATGAGCCAGCAATGTGCACTTGCAGCCCAGAAAGCCAATCGTACCCTGGGCTGCATAAAAAGAAGTGTGGCCAGCAGGTCGAAGGAGGTGAGACCCCACCTGAAGTACTGTGTCCATCTCTGGGGTCCCCAGCACAAGACAGACATGGACGCGTTAGAGTGGGTCCAGAGGAAGTCCACAAAAATTATCAGAAGGCTGGAACACCTCTCCTACGAGCAAAGTCTGAAAGAGTTGGAATCATTTAGCCTGGAGAAGAAAAGGCTTCAGGGAGACCTTACTGTGGCCTTTCAATACTTAAAGGGGGCTTATAAGAAAGACTGAGAGACTTTTTACCAGGGCCTGTAGTGACAGGACAAGTGGTAATGGTTTTAAACTAAAAGAAGGTAGATTTAGATTAGATATAAGAAGAAATTATTTACTATAAGGGTGGTGAGATACTGGAGCATGTTGTCCAAAGAAGTTGTGGATGCCCCATCCCTGGAAGTGTTCAAGGTCAAGCTGGACGGGGCTTTGAGCAACCTGCTCTAGTGAAAGATGTCCCTGCCCATCGTCCAGCTGTGAAACCCATCAAAATGAGTCAACAGGAGCAACTCTCCGGAGCACCTTTGAGGGGGTACTGCCTAGGGGTATGGGACACCTTACAAGATGCAGGCGAAGAGCATTTGGGGTTTCATAAGACTTCTTATGGGATGCTCAGGAGAGGAACCAGAGGCAGGAAAAGGGATGGACTTAGGTGATTTGGGGAGGTACAAACACAGGAAGCCAGAAGGACAAAAGGCTAAAAAGGGCTAGTCACATGTAAACAGGTTGCTGGTCAGTATGCCTGTCTGGCCACATCCTGCACCTTAAACAGTAACAGCTGAAAATAAGTCTTTTCATTTGTGGGTAGGTGTGTTTGAGAGAGAGGAGCCAACCAAATTGCAGTTGCAAGTATATATTATAGCACTTTCAAAAATGCATTATGAGCTTTTTTTGGCACTATACAATCATATGTATTTTTTGATTCCTGCCCTGCATCTAGAAAACTAACAAGATTCCAGCTCATCTATAATAAAAGTCATTATCACAAGGTATTTGTTGCATAGGTTCTGTAATGAATCAACCATGTATTAATGGCATAGACAATTGAAATCCTGCTCAGTTGTTGCATCAACCAATTCAGTTGCTCAGTTCAGGAAACTCAGCTGAGACTGCTCAGTCTTTCCCTTTTGTCAGATTTAGTAAAGCCTCTCACAAATACTTTTGGACTGGACAAACAAAAAAGGCACAACAAGAACGGGTAGATACGGTAAGAAAAATGTATTCAAATGGAGTTTAAGCCTTGAGTCTTCAAGCCCAGGAAAAAAAATCACCACTGGAACAAAATCTTTAAGAAATGTAATTGGATTCTCTAAAGTGATGATGCATCTATCAAGATCATACTCTTTCCAAAATGTTCAGCAAAAAGCTGTTGTTTCAAAGGAATACAATGCACCAACATTAACTGTACAGCCTGTACTACATAAAAATTAAGGCTGTATCATGACAATTTGTCTTTTAGACCTCACTGTCTGGACAGGACTGCCCCATGTATTCTGGAATTTGTATATCTCCACATACCTACAGCCATTTCCACTCTTTCCAGGCTTTTTACCTTTGAATATTACTTCAGTTGTACTGTGTCTCCAACGCAAAGTAGCTGGTTCAGCAGCAGGCTGCAGACTTACAAGCTCCACTGTAATGTCATCTGGGTCCGAGGCATTACAGGTTTCAGGGAACTTTAGCCACAACATTCCCAAGCCTGCACTTGATGGGGATGTTCGTCCTCCTACCACCAGGGCCAGACTGTTCGAGAGACATGACACAGTATGGTACAACCGCTCATCTGTAGAGATACAAAACATCACGGTTCACACCGATCTTTCTCCCATGAAATTTTGTCCTGGTTTCAGCTGGGATAGAGTTAATTTTCTTCCTAGTAGCTGGTATAGTGCTATGTTTTGGATTTAGTGTGAGAACGATGTTTTGGTTGTTGCTAACTACTGTTTATACTAGCCAACGACTTTTTAGCTTCCCATGCGCTATCAGGTGCACAAGAAGCTGAGAGGGACCATAGCCAGGACAGCTGACCCAAACTGACCAA
>VYZW01027312.1:0-11612 GCA_013401315.1 Balaeniceps rex
TACCACATAAGAAAGGAGTGCTGCATTTCCTGGAGGTTTTAATTAACAGTCATATCAGTGTTACCTAATAAAAACAACTTAAATATATTCAAATATCAAAATAGTTACTTTACAATGACTTTATGATGACTCCTTGTGACTTTTACTACTAGAAGATCCTTTTTTTCAAAAACGAAATCAGGATCTTTAGTCCAAGTCAGTCCAAGTCTAGGAGAGATTGGTGTTGACTCCACTACAAGAAAGCACTATTAACAGAGTGAATAAGCATAGGAAATACAGAAAACAAACTGGACATGTACATACATTGTGGAATAAGACAGCTAATGATTCAAGTATTCTACTAAGTAAGAATCAGCCTACATTATAATTTGCCTTGACAGGTTTTGCAGCTTGTAAAGCTTAATTTTTATTCATTTCTTCCAACATCTTTATTAAAGAAAATGAAATGTAGAAACTGGTTTCAATATACTGTATGTTGGTGAGACTGCTGCACATCAGAAGACCTTTGCCTTTACAAAGGCAAAAAACACCTGCATGTAATAAAGCTGTGACACGGACTCACACAATCTGTGCGATTCTACAATAACATTTTAATCCAACATGCACATACAGTGCAACTTTACACTTCTAAACTACAGTTCTGCCTGACTGGCTCAGCACAGACAGAGGCTAGCAATGTCTGCCCATGGCTGGGAAATAAGCTGGCTGCATGTGAGGCAGCATTAGTCTGGAAGCCATAAAAGCAAATTTAAGCACTTCCTTTGTATATGATAATAGAACAGAGGAGCATGGGAGACAGTGTCCAGCTGTCCTCACTTTGCACACCTCACAGAAGTATGAACCGCCTTAACCTACCAAGTAATTTAACATAAGCCTTTACTTTCATCACCTTTCTGTAACTCACAGGATGAACTCTAATACTTGAAATTCTTCCTTCAGAAAGCAGTGTGAGTTACTGCAGAGGGAGAAGAGCTGACTGTGTCCTTACAGCAGGGTGCTGCCCACACAAGTGGAGATAACTGTGCTTTTCCAAGCCATCCCAGCACTCCTTGGGTAGCACAGTTCTCTACTGTTTTAAGCTGAGCGTGCTTTGAAAGTGCATTCTGGCCCTTAGTGCTCACGAAATGATTTTGTGGAGAAAGGACTGTCATTATCAGCTTCAGCTTTGTGCTATGAACATACCAGATCAATATTGAAACACCCTTGTTTGGCCTTTTGCTGCACTGTTCTCAAGATAACCTTTGCTGTCAGAAAAGTCGACTCCAGTGGTTTATTACATAAAATCAGACTGAAATGCAAGAGAGCTACTTCAGAGACTTTCCAGCAAAATGTATGTGTCCACAAGCAGGCTCTGGCAGACCCTAAGTGAAAACAGAACCATTCCAAGATATATTTTACAAACCTCTTTTTACTTTATGAAGTGCTCTCAGTCTGCAGCATTCTCCTTCTTCCTAGCAAAAGCCTTTTCCCTTCCTCCTTTATGCCTTCCTATGAAGACTTTCACCAGTTAAGTGAAGAGGGGATAAACCCCATTTTTGGAGTAGGAGTTTCAAGAAGATGCTGGTGTTCTGGACTCAGAAGAAAAACTAAGAACACCAATGAAAATGAAGATGTCAACAGGCTAGATGGTATGGAAGACAGCCAGAGTAGTGAGAAATGAGTTTTAAAGAGCTGCAGTGGAGACTAGGGAGAGAAATCAGCATGAGGAGATGTATGAATTAAATAAAGATCAATAAAAGATTTACCAAATAAAGACAAGCTTCGAGCAGCAGTTCCCCAGTGATTTTGGTGTGTAAGCCCTCCTGCTCCATCCCAGTCACAGTCTGAAGACAGGTGCTCAAGCTGTGGGGGATGATCCATGCTGCCTCATTCCCCAGCCCTCACTCAGGTCCCTCTGATTAGTGGCATTTTCTGGTTCCTGCAGGTCCCTGTGAAACCTCCCACAGCCCTGTGACCCCCACTCCTGCTGCAAGGACTATGCCCCTCAGCAAGAGCTGCTGCCCTTCACCTACTCAGAAGCTGACTTGAGGAAACCTCTGAAGGATGTCTGATCACCTTCCAGTCCTTCTCTGCCAGAAACATATCTACTTTCCAACATAACTACCACTCTTGACAAACACCTTTGCTTCTCCTTGGCTGACTTGGAGGACCTATTTCTTTTTTCAGATCCCTTCTTTAAAAACCTCCTTTCTGTCCATTTGGGATTTCACCATCCTCTCCAAAAAGGAGACAGGGCCTCAGGTCATTCATTCTGTCTGTCTGCACTCCCTGTTTGCTGTGTGGGACAGCACTTCTGGTCTCTCTAAGAGAGCAGCAGTTTTGTCACCCCTTTGCACAGTTCCCTTCTGCCTCCTGGGACATTTCACATTAAGCTGGCAGGACAGCTCTTGTAAGCTCTGACTGGATTTTCCTTGTGTGACTTTATTGGGAAACAGAGAAATATTTAAGTATAGAACTGGAATTAAGAGAAATTAAGCTTTAGCTCAAGGCTTGCAGTTTAAATAGTCTTATAAAAGAGCTGTAACATATCCCAAATTTCTTGAAAATATGAGCTCTGGAAGGTCTCTCCTTTGGGAGGACAAAAATGAAGACACCTAAATAACTATTTAAATTTTAAAACCTTAACTTAAATGTGAGGAAAATATTAGTTTTTGTTTTCTTAGTAACACACTGGATCTGGAAGACTATTTAACTGTAGTAGACAGTATGAAAAGTCCTTTAACAACCTCAGATAAACCCAGACTTCCCTTCTAGCCATCGTACCCATGCTTTTGTTTATATATCTAAGCTTTGGCTGCAGTAACTAACCCAGTGAAGAGTCTCCATGGAGACTGAAAAGTCATTTTAAACACCCATGACTTTCAGAATATAAATCTCTCTTAACAGATATTGTATGAATTTTCAGCTAGAGGCAACACTTCCTGATCATTTTTGGTTACTTTTCTATTTTCTGTAATCTACTCATGTAAATACACACATAGACAACAAAACTCTGTGAAGATTATAAAAAATGAATAAGCATTTGTATTTAAGATGAACTACTAATATTGATTTTCCTTGATCTATGAAGGAAACGTCTTTAAATCTGCTCAGAAATATAGCTTTAACTACTATGTAAAGTGTTGAGCATTTGTGGTTTAAAAGCTCAGAAAAAACATAGATTATAAAGGCTGTACTAAATAAGGAGAGAGGCTAAGATGGCTAATTTCAATTTGTGTGTCTAAAAATATAATACAAAAGTGGTATTTATTATTTCTCTCAACTTTTCCACAGCTTACACTCATGCAATTTTAATCTATGTCTCTCTCTTTTTTTTTTTTTTTTAATTGCAGATGCAGGTTTCTTGTGGGTGACTTGTCACTGGGTCTTAATGATGTGTTTGCCAATTCTCCCCCAGCAACCAAAACTGAAAGGACTGATATTAAATATTACATCAAAGGAAGGTTTGCATCTCCATCCTTTCTGGCTGGTTCATATTTTGTTCTCTCCTTTTCTCCCAAAGGCTGTAACATTCAGTTCTATTATCTCCTTGTTTGTAGCAAGGGAGCTGTAATATGCAGGCTCCTCTCACTGACTAGCAGCAGAAACTGCTAGAGTCCTGTTCTTTCTTCAGAATTCTTCTGAAACAGAATTTATTTGGGTTTTTTTCTTTATTTTTGCTTCCTTTAGTACACTTTGCCTCTGCGAATGTATACACATAGCTAAAAGAGAATTTCTTGTGTTCAATTAATATGGATTTCCTACAGAGTTTTGCCCTCCAGGAACAACAGAAAAAACAACCACCTCACATGACAGACGCTAGTTTTGTTGTTTAGCGTACACCTGAAAGGGACAGTTTAAAATGTAGATATGGAAAAACTGGGGACGTCATGCAGATTTCTCTCTGTCAAACTGATCCTGAAATCAGTTTTGTCAGTATTACAGTTTTCCAAGGGAGCCATTCTTTATCAATTGTTTTTTAATTGATACAACACTTTCTTTTCACTTGCTGTGACCAAAGCACTGTAAATAGAGATTTATAGTGCAAGTGACAGGAGGTAATTCAAGATAAAATACATTGATTTATTCTTCCCCTCGGATATGTTCGTTTTATGATGTGAACTCATGGCAGAGCATGTTTGCTACAAGTAGAGGGGAGCGGAGAGTTTATGAAAGCCTTCCCTGCTGTGAACATTGGACAGCTACAACTCTTCTCATGATTTCATGTGTGAATCAAATTTTAGCTGCCTTTTTTAAAATCCCAGTGGTAGCAAGAAAGAGGAAAGGATGGAGCGAGGTCTCTGTTGTCTCTGGTAGAGTTAGAGCTGACCTGACATGTAGCAGCATCTGCTTCTCCACACTTTGATCGGTGTTTCCAGGAGTTATGCACAGACCCAGTGCCTTCTAATTTCCTCTCCCCAACTCCACTGAAACCATAGTTCACCATCTCCTGCTGAAGCACTAATGTATAGATGAAATACTTGTCACATGTGATCACTGAGCTGTCACTGCCTGATCCCTTACAATGCACATCCCTAAATTGCTGAGGCTACGTATGCTGGGTTTTGTCACAGGGAGAACTGCAATGACTTTGCAGGAATAATTTGTATTTAAAGTCTATACTGCATGAACTAAGCACTGCACAGTGATATCCAAGTTGGGGTGCAGCAAATTAGCTGAAGTATTGGGAACAGTGTTATCCCAGAATCTTGCTGGGACATCTCAGCTAGCTTGCATCTTTCTGTGCATCATTGCATTATACAGCAAAAGCAACGGCAACATACTCAGCCACTGAGATGGTCCTCAGTTGTTTGGTGGCCAGCACAGAGGAGGATTAAAGCAGAAAGACAGGCCCTCCTCTGGTCCCTCTGGGGAGCTTTATAAGCAGCTTGTGACTTCCAAGGCTCACTGTTTTCACTGCCAGTTCTGCAAGGATATCACATGATGTCTGGAGAAATTAGGTGCTGTTGAAGTATGTTTTCTGCTAAAGCCTATTTAATAAACACACAAAACCTTGGCCCAAATAGAAGACAGGCTTTTCTGTCCTACTTATTCTCCAGAAAGAGAAGGGTCCTAATGCCTCTTGTATTGTGGGAAACATGAGTGAGCACTGGGTAGAAGCACAACCTCTAATTTGGATTAACACGATATTTTCCCTTCTTTTTCCTTATTTTATAATAACTATATTCATAAACCTAGAAATTCAGAAACGTTTATTTGTCTTTAACATGCTGCCACCTGACGCAAAGGGGACAGACAGGTTCTTTTAGGGACCCTTAGCAAAATGATGACGGCACTAAATCGTAGTTACAATTAAAGTTTATTTTCTTAACAGAATTTTATGATTAATATAACACAGAATTTATGATTAGAATGGCACAGGATTTCTACAAGCAGAATCAATGGAGCACAACCTATAAGTAGCATAATATAGAATTTATGTTACAACTTAAGATTTTTAATCACTTAGACCCTAACTTAATATAAGTTATGATTTCTAATCACTTAGACCATCTGCAGACTGGGTCAGATCTTAATACATGGTTTGCTGTATCAATATAACAATCATAATCTAGACTCAAGAATCATATAAAAGAGGAGTCACTCACTCAGACCTTGGAGGATGCGGACGATGGTGGAGGTGTCCCTGGCCACCTGGGGGTCCCAGGTCTCACTGTCCAGCAGCAGCTCCAGACCACGTTCCCCACTTAGGACTTGTAACTGCTTAATTTTATAGACAGTGCTCTGGGTGCTGTTTTGCTTCCCTGTTCTGTGATGGGGTCATCACCACCTGGTTGGCCAGGTGCCTGGGACTTTCAAGGCCGGTGAGGAAGGGAGTAACCAGCCTGCACCCAAAAACCTTGAGGCCGGTGGGGAGGGGAAGAAGAAATCTGTCTGGTTTGTCTACTTGGTTCACGAGACCTTCAGGGCCTGATAATGAGGGGAAAGGGAACAAATACATGACCAGATCGGTCACAGAGAATGGCCATTTGCCCTATAAAATGGCATTAGTTATGCTAACCATATTACCAGGGATTGGGAGCAGGGAGTACCAGTCACATCTGCATATGATAAAAATAGTTTTCCTGTTGTAAACAACTTGAGGCTGTAGCTTTGGATTTTTTGTAACAATCAGAGAGAGCTAGGTTGTAATGCTTTTACAGGTCTGCTGGATTTGTACCAGACATAGTCTGTTCAGAAAATACCTGTGTCCTGAGCTTTCTAAGAAGCTGAAATGTACAGTTCTTCAAGTACCATGCAATCTGCTCTGGAGGCCATCTGGAACCTACAACCATAATTGTTTTAAGATCTGTTTTAAGTCACTGTTCATGACTTCCTTGAAACTGAGATTTCCAAAAGTTACATTGTCCATGCCCTGATGTTCTCTGTGTGGATTTGGCAGTGGCTCAAACAATAAATGCGACTGAAAAAACTAGGCCTTTTTTTTTTTTTAAATTGAAAACATTCATTATTAAGCATTCATGACAAATGTCTTAGTGTAATGGTCAAGGCCTTGCAATATTCTGATGAAAGACACTCTAAAGGTTGCTACGTTTGCAGGCCAGACCTAAATAGCATTAAGTTATGCTTTGAAAATAACCACTATAACTGGGTTGCATTGCCATGTCACTTTGCAGTTTGGGTTTCAATATAAGAATATTGATGGCACTTTTCCTGCTTGATCAGGGGGCTGAGTTCCCATAAAGCTTGTTGTACTCATCCATGTACAGCCTGTATCTCACAGAGCTATCATCCTTTTAAAACTGCCAGAGCTTGACACTCTAAACAAGACATGTTGAAATCAGATGCAGAGGAAAGAAGGAATCAGAAACAGAGGAGCTAGCAGGAGAAAGGAAGCAGCCTGAGGGGAGCAGAAGTGAGGAAGATAATGAGGGAGAAGGAACTCAGTTAACTTCTTCAGACTGCCCACAAGGCTGTACACTTCTTTGCTGCTGACTGACATGGTCTCAGTTTTGTTGGCTTTTTGAACAAATGACCTCGAGGCTGCATGAATGAAACTGCAGCCTTTAGTGCTACTGACATACATCCCAATCCACAGAAGATAACTGCAAATCTGAAATCCCCCAAAGGAACAGCTCCTTCAGCAAATCTCAGAGTTTGAGTTTGGTGCAGGGGCCGTAATATTTCTCTGAAGTTAACAGATTTAGAGTATTAGAGTACAGAGAAAAGTAAATCTTCTGCAACTTGAGCTGAGAGTGGGAACTGTTTAGGGACATTACTGAGTCACTGATACAACTCCTGTTGTTGGCTGGCAGCAGAGCTTTCATTTGGGAATGCTGAGCGACAGTGTAACTTCGTCAACGTGCACAGTTACAGAGAGATAAAAAGAGTATATTGGTTACTGTTCAACCAATAAACACTATCATTGCCACAAGATTTTACGACATTTATTACTAACAAAAATAAATATTGTCAGTTGATGATAACATGCCAGGTTTTGTTTCTTTTGCTACTGGCTGTGTCTCTCTATAAAATAAAGAGACAGACTAGACTAAATATTGGAATCAGTCTTTCATATATCTCCTTTAGCATAGGGTTATATTACCATGCTTAAGTTTGTTTATCTTCCCAACAAATTCCAGCAGCTCACCACTGGCCTCTCAGAGGCATTTTCCACTTTAACTTTTTGAAAAAGAAAAGTTATCATAGGAAAAAACAGACAAAACTGAAAATGTCATTAAGAGTATCTTAGCACAGTCTAATTAATGGATAGCAGTTCAGCACGGCAGCATTTAGATGTTAATCTGATCATCTGGTTTGCTTTCATCTACCTCAGTGTAACCCTCAGTGACCATATCTGAAGAAGAGCAGGATCTGGTACAGAATGGAAGACACCTCCTTTATTTAACAACAGTTCTCTGAATGGCTGAGTATCTATATTGCATCATCAGCCATGCAATGAAACTCCACTGTGAAATTTCCAGTACAAGAAGGTGAGTTTATATTCATACTGTCACATCTGCATTATTATTATTAATTACTGATGTTCAGTTCAGTTACTATCTGAGAGATAGCAGGCTACAAAATAGGTATGTTCCGTTTCTTGCTGTATGATCATAAAGAGCAATGGGCAGAAACTCACAAACTAGAGGATCATTCTGCCACATATGCTCCTGGGAATTAGAACTGAAGTATGGGGATAGTTAAGCCAGACCTCTCTTCTTGCCAGATGTATATAGTAGCCAGGCATGATTTGCTGGTTTGTCATGTTTTCCCAAATAAAAGGTTTTGGTGGTTTCATATCAGGCAGGACTGCCACATTTTTATGAGTGAGGAAAAAGGGCCTAGGGAAGGAGTGATGCAGGGTTCCTTACTACTGCCCAGCTCTAACAAGAAGAGAATAAATTAATCCCCAGAACTGCAGCCCTTATCTGTAGGAGAGGGGGCTGTAGAGGAGGTGCAGCCACACTCATGATGTAGTTACCATCCTGCAGCTGGTGCTAACAGAGAGGTTGCAATCCATGATGGTGCAATAAGTCATGCCTAGTTATGGCCAACAGCAGTCCTAATCAACTACCATGTGAGCTGAAATAAAAAAAAAATAGTAGGCAGTTATTAAAGCCACTCACTAGGCCAGTTAGGTCCCGTGGAATTCAAGGGTGACTTAATCTTGCTGGTGAATTCCTGAAGCATATTACTGAGATTAGCTCCACTGAGGAGCTCCACTCAGCCACCAGTGACTGGGCAGGATCTGGGTGAGTGATTGCTATCAACAATTTCATGACTGTGCTGCCCAATCTCAGATTGAGGGAAAAGAAAGACGTGGAGCACCCTGAGAGAATTCTGTCCAGGCAGTATTTATTCCCTTTTATTAGATTCCCACTGGCAGCATTAATATGGTTAGATGCAGCTGAGGACAGTTGAGTGAACACCCTGATACTGGGTAGCTGCCTAGTATCTAAGAAAATGGCACATCTATAGTGAAGGAGGTTCAAGGCGGGCGTAGGACCTTCTGCAGAAGCACTTAGTCATACAACAAAATGAATGAAAGGAGCAAGTGTGAATAAAGGCCAATAGGACCAAAACCGACATGAAAATGGATAATTTCAGTGCCACGAGTGTGTTTCTTTCTATGGTTTAAGAACATAAAAATAGGAAAGAATGAAAAATGTCATGAAAACTTCACAGCTGTCTTTCCTGATTAACTGCTACAATGCGTGAATCATTTTTTGACAGTAAACCTACTGAAACATTTTATGATGAAGTTTGAACTTTTAAACCAAAGGTTTACTATTTTCAAGACAAAAACACTTGGATAAGGATTTGCATAATTTTCCATGTATAATATGCATATTTAAATTCAGGGTTTAGTAGAAAGAAAAAGATAAGAAAATATCTTCATCAAAGCAATGTTGTCCAGGCTACTGTGCTGTTTAAGCCTAACATCAGGTATGTTATCAGGAAGAGCCTTTAAAAAAACAGCCATATGTTCTTTTTTGTCACTGAGAGTTTTCCAGGCAAACCTAAAGCCATGTATTTGGCAATGTCAGTGATAAGAGAGGGTAATACATCACTTTCTGGCACATCCAAAACTTCAAGCAACAAATAAACAGTTTGGATGACACTGAATATTTTTTGTTCGTGATCTGCTGAAAATTATAGAAACCTGTAATTAAAAACATAAAACAATCTATCTGCAACATTTTCCTATCATCACAGATGCCTTTTTTTTTTTTTTTTTTCTTAAGGAAGACTCAGTTGCAGTATATGCTGCTCCTCAAATCTCTAGGGATATGCCCTGCCCTTGAGTTTGAAATGCGGGGATGATCTTTTTTTGGATATGCTGGGAGAAACGTTATGGAAGACTTTGGAGTGGGTCTGTGAAACTGGAAAGCATGTAGGTGGTTTGAGCTAGCACCAGTTTAGCATTTGTGAGCCAAAGTTTGATGACAGACTTTTGAGGGAAAAGAGAAGATGTCATCTCAGAGAACTAAGTTTTCTGTATGCAATTTACCACATCAGGAATTCTGTACTAAATAATGGGTGAAAAATGCCTAAGCAAACTGACCTGGAATACAGAGTTTTGTTTAAATATTTTAAAACACATTTGTTCCACCAAGAATAACTTTTTGATAAATGTCTTGATACAATTTTGAGTGAGAAAAAAATAAATTTTAGAAAAAATATCTAACTTGTCACTGGCCTTAGTTCTTCTTACAGGAATAAAAAGTGAAAAGAAAAAGTGAAAAGAATTTTAGTGTCATTTTGTGCATAATAAAAGTCCATTTCCAATAGTGAACATTAAAAGGGAATACTGTGAACTTCACATAATTGTAACACTAACAATATTTCAAATTGTAAAATGTACTTTTATTTCCTATATTTAAGTCTGTAAAGAATACCAGTCCTCTTTCCCCTTATGTTCATCCATTGTGCAGAAGAAAGACTTAGACATGAATGAAAAAATATACCAAACTGTGATTCTTTTGAAATATTAATCCTTAAATTTCACCCTCTTCTTTTCACAGAATACAACTTGTGCAATATTAGCATTTCATTCTTTTGTTTTAAATAGGAGAATGACATGAAACTATCCACCAATGTGCAACTTCTTGCACCTGCTTGGCTGAAAAGTGTAATTATGTCAAAAAAACAGGGAAACTGCTTAAATCTCTGTCCGTATCAAGCCCAAGTTAATACATTTAATATCAGCTTCCTCCGTCAGAATATTTTTCCAGCCGGCTCTAAGCTGCATTGCTGTGTGAAGGTTGCTGTCAGCTGCATGGCAGACTCTCAGTTTGTGCATGGATTACCAGCGGACATGATGCAGCTCGTGTCTGGACAGAGCCCCATGGGACAGAACTCCTGAGGACATGTGCAGGGAGTGGCATACCCAGCTTTTGTCTGCACTCTGTGCAGCAGAACTGCACAAATTGTGTTGTATGTTAGGTCATATGTTCTGGCAAAGAGGGATGGAGGATAAATTTGCCTAGAAGCACTTCCAGATTTGTTCCCTGTAATACAGCAAATAATGGATTTTTCTTAAACGATAGAACTAAGTTCAATATTGAGAGGTAAAAGAAAAATAGTCTGTCTGTAGATCAAGCATGTGCTGAGCATGAATATTAGACTGAAATTTTAGAGGTGGAAGCAAAAAGAAGGTATCCTTTAGAACATATGCCCTTTAGAAGTGCATGTAGCAGTGCTGACATTAACTTAATGGGCTTAATTTGCTTTGAGGACTTCTTACATTCGCCCATTAACATGCTAATGTATTTTCCAATTTTATTTTTTCTCTTAATGACAATTCAAAAAATGCCATCATGTCTCTTGTAATAAGAGAGACATGATACAACACAGAAAAAACAATTTCTAGTGCACTGTAGCTGTAGCAGCTACTTCAGGTGCTAAAAGGAAAGAAAAAGCTAATAGTTTGAAGAAATGGAACAATTTTTTCCACAGTGCTGTCCAGAATGACAACTAGTACTGGCATATCCAGTAAATCCAGCTGCCAAATGCCATGTTGTAGCGAATGCTCATATTTTTAGAGCCTTAATTCTGAAAGTTATCTTGAATTGATAGTAGCACAGTCACTCTTTAAGGTTCTGCTTTAAAACAATCTCAAATGATACCTTAAAGAAATTAATTCAAGCCATGTATATTAAAGGAAC
>VYZW01027314.1:5935-26246 GCA_013401315.1 Balaeniceps rex
ATTGTCTTAGACAATGGACCTATTTTAAAATAGCTTTTAAAAGTGTCAGGCAATTAAGGATGCAGATAGACCTTTGAAAATTCCCTACGCTGATCACTCCCACGATGTCACAGCAGTTGTAATTTTCGGTCCAAACTTTAAAGACTTTGAAGCAAACAAACTATATTTCAGATGAAAGGGACAGGAAAGAGGAAGGGAGGGATAGTCCTACCTCTGAAGCTCCACTGACAAACCAGTTGTCACCTGTGTAGTTTCTGAATGCATCTTTCTCTAGACTCAGGAATTGCTTTAATGTGTCCAGCAGTGCAGCTGCCATCCATTCTGTTACAGCTGTTGACTGTGACACTAACCACTGATATTGTTGACTTTTGTAGATCTCTACTTAAACCTGGAGCATGGTTTTTTGAGGGTCATAGAAAAGCAGCCAGTCCTTACAGCCCATCAAGGTAATGAATGTCTTTTTGCTGGGATGTATCTTCATAAAATGAGACATCTATGAGCTTTTTTTGTCTTTTTCTAGAAATATTTCCTTTCGGTGTAGAGGTTTTTTCAGCTATCATCATGAAAATAGTGTTGTATTTTCTTCTAATCCTAATAAGCTCTTTCTGGGTGAATTATTATTGTTTACTGATATTTGCTTGCTAGAATTGTTTGTTGATAAATTTTCTTTCTCCTTGCTTAAATATCAGCTGCTGTGATAAGTGCTAAAATGAGTGACCATTGCTTTGTCAGCAACTCATGTTTTCCTTTATTAAACCATTACTGCTATTCTTGAGATCTCTTTCGTTCCCTCTAGTAGTGGGAATGTCACTGTGGGAATTTTACTGTACTTCTACATGGCTTAGCTGATCACATGATAACTCTGGTATAAGAATATATGTTTTACTGATTTCTTCAGTGTTTTATCTTGATCCAGATGATCAGAACCCAGGGTATTTACGTGGGGAATGTAAACAGATGCTGGGACCAGAAGAGAGGAATCCATTTATCAAGGATGTCTCTAGGAATTAGGAGCACCTAAAGCTAGTGTCTTCTTTAAGTTTCTGCTGCTTATAATTAATTTGGCTAGAGTCTTTGGGAAAGTCTTTAGCTGACTTAAAACTTGATCCATACTCTTTATGCACACATTCTATATCAATTCTAGCACAGTGAGCGAACAGCAAGAGTAGCTACTCTACTAAGGAGAATGTAAATTTATGTCTACCACCAGCTAGGGGTTGGTTTTATCCCAATTATCTCCCTTTGAAAATCTGAGACCTCAACTTTGCTCTTGGTTCTGTGAGGGCAAATGAAGGAGTAATGCTCCATTGATTTCAGCAAAATGTGAAACTAGTTAAAATGAGAACAGGATCAACCCCATTTTTCCTCTACAGCATGAGACTATAAAGCCCATTCAAATCAATGAAGGGTACCAATGACTTTGCTGACCTTTGGATCAAATCCATAAACCTTTTTAGTAACTTAATTAAAACCACAAATACAGAAACATAAGTGTTCTGTTCTCTAACCCAACATAGGTCTTTCTAAAATTGAAAAATATGATCCCTTGCCAATTTTATTGTATCAAAAATACAATTTTGATATTTTATTCTCTTTATAACTTTTTTCTTAGCTATATAAAGCCTATTTTTCACTTGGTCTCAAAATCTCTTTTGATGATGTGCACTGCCTATGTTATTTGCAATCCTAATTTTATAATCACTACTGAAAATGAAACACACAAAACTTGCTTTTATCTTACTCTTTTTATTCATGTTCTTTACTAAAATGGCATAACCAATGATAAAAACAAGTATACTGTCTTTTAGCTCAAGCAGTTTGAAGTGTCTTTGTCACATCTTACATTAGTGAGCTAAAAGTTAGGTGTCTGGTTGAACTCATTGCTCACATTCCTCAAATAATCAGCAAAGAACAACAGCCATCTGCAGACATAATCTGTGCCCTTCTCAAACAGATGCCCATGATAGGTGCAACGCATTGCCCTCTGGAGGTTCCTGCCTCTGTCAGCTGGAGGACTTGCCATCTAATTTGGGATAGCTAAAATTAAATAGAGGAAAAGTAGGCAAGGAAAAGTAGGCAATAGCTTTTCCCATTTTTTTCTTCTCAGCACGAAGCATGTAACAAGTGACATTACCCACTTTTAATTTGCCACTAATCTTCCAGTGCCTTAGCATATTAATTTTATTGTCTTTATCTGTACCTGTTAGCAAAATTTGATTATGCTATGCCCCTAAATTGCCTTTTTTTGCTACAATTGATAATATTGTCTTTCATATTCTGCTACTTTCTATGAACCTTTTTTTAACTGAGCTAATTGCTGCTCACTGGTAGTAGAATTAAAGCAGCAACCAAAAAGGCTAAAATTAATGAGTTACAAGTTCTGGGTTAAGAGGTTTTGGGGTTGTTTTCTTACTTTTAATTTAAATGGTCCTTTAGTCTGAAGCAGACAAGGACTCATTTTATATATTGTCTTGGGATAGGGTTATAACTTACCTGTGCTTTGGCAATTTTTCTCAGACATAAGTGCTTTAATAACTGCAGTTAGACAGATCCTAGTCCTCTGAGTTCTTCCTTTCATCTGGATGTGGTTGAGCCTGATACAAATATTAAACCTTTTTTTTTTTTTTTTTGATTGTGGCTTTTGTTGCCTCTGTGGAGCTGGGTCCAGTCTTACACAGGAAGGCCAGGACCAGGCTGAGAGCCCCAGATGAAATGTCATTGGGAACTAAACTTTTGCTTTATAATCCAGAAAACTTACTGAAAACTTCTTCCCTTTCATATAATTAATTAGTACGGGCAATGAAGGAGTGAGTTTCTTGAAAACCGTAGTTTCAAGACTGCATAGTTTCAATTAAATAGAAAAGCTGGTAAAACCTATCCAAAAAAGACTGGAAATAATAACACAGAAGAGTGACTGAAAAGCCAAGCTTCTTCATACATCTTTTGTTTGGTTTCTGTGTCTCCCTTAAAGCTCTCTTGCATTCTCATGCAGCTTGTTCATTTTACTGAATGCTAAAGCCTTTTACCATCTGCCAAAAGGTTTTATTTTGGGGTTTCCTCTTATGTGGGAGGGTGGTTTCCTCCTTCCCTTCGTGCTAGTTTCATTGCTATCTTTAGGACTCAGAGCCTACTGGAGACCTTCCTGTCTCCCTTTTATTACACAGTCTTCTCTTTCCTTGCTGCAAGTTCCTGCTCCCGGGGGCAAAGAAGAAAACAAGAATTGAAGCTGCCTTTTTGAGCTGCCTGGCTGATGCAGACGGCTTTTGTCTTTAACACAGGAGTCCAGTTCCTGGAGTGCAGGGCTGCGCATACTCAGCAGAAACATTCCCCGGAGTGTGTGTTTTTAGGAATGGTTCCTGCATCAAGGGGCACATAACTGCCCAGTGCTTTGGCTACAGAGTGCAATGGGCTTCTGAAAAAGGGCGCTGTAACCTGTAGCATTTAGTCTAAATGCAGTTTACTCCTTTCTATTTGTTAGTCTTTTACCTCAGCACATTAATCCAACCTGTTCTGACATCTGTAGCTATAGCTCTTTAGTTTCTTCCTTTTATGGGAACTTTTAGATGTTTATTTTTTCTATGAACATATCAGTTTCCTATCTTTACCCTTCTTATGCTGTAAAGAAAAAGAAGTGAAATTGGAGGTGTTATATTTGCAGAGGGATAGAATTGCATCTCTTTTTCCCTTCCTGAGAGCAAAATAAAGTAGATGCCAGTCTGGGTTTTTCAGCATAGCTCTCAAGGATGCAGGGAATACAGTTGCAGTGGGATGTGAGTGTCCAGGTGCCGAGCCATGAACACAGCAGGAGGAGGCCGCGAGTCCTGGTCAGGCACCTCTATTTAAATCTTTACTGTGGAGCTCTTCAGGTACCTGCCATCATCTGTCCTCAAAGTAGGTGCTACGTGGGGGAAACAAAGGGTCCTGCCTTTTCCCTTCAGCCTCTGCCTGCTGGGAGTGAGAGCAGTCTCTCTCTGAGCAGCGTGCAGTCCTGTTACTGCCTGTCCTAATTTGCTGTACAGCCGAGCCTGTGACTGGAGGCAGTCTGAATGTGGAGGGCGCAGGCACAGGGAGTTGTGCTGGGCGTCAGATCACCTTCTGAGAGCTCTGCCAGGATCCATATCAACCAATTATGCCTCTGCTGAGTGCATTTCTGGCTTTCCTTTTTTGATTTTTTTTTTTTAATCACTGGCATTACACCAACGACCATGTTAGGTAGTAATAGGAATGTATTATTTTATTTGTGATTAGCTCATCTCTTGGACTCTGAGATGTTCTAATTTCTATCCTTCCGTCATCACCCAGCTCTCTTTGAAGCTCCACCCTTCTTTGGTTTATTTACTCTCCCTCTGTAATTGAGAACTTTATTGTTGATCACCATAAAAAATTGTCAGTGCTTAAAAATAAATGATCCATCTTCCATCCCTTCAGTGCATCTAATTTTTATGACTATAGGAATCTAATGAAAGGTTGAAATGAGGATGAGGAGAATGAGGGTGTCCCAGGGTGTTACCTAAATGTCTGATCTACAGATGAAAAGCGATGCTGGGATTTCTGTTCAGGAAAGTGCCAGTAAAACTGCCCATTTCTTAGCTCTGAATATTTTAATGACATTCAATTCCAAACTCCAAGTACAGCATTGCAGAGAGAGGTCAGTGGTGCCCATTTCTAACAGCAGAATGGTGCAACATAACACAGCAGCCTGAGATGGCATTCTCCTGAAAAATAAGAGGGCTATGTGAGAAAATTTCAAGCAGGAGACACATGTATCTCCTCATTTCAAAAGCAAGGCATTGTACTTCCGAATAAACAGTTTTCCATGTTCTCTCGGTCACACAGATGCACACACATGCACATACTCTAATTGGATAAAAATGTAAACAGTAAATTAAGGATATGATTAAAAATGAAACAGCCACTGCAGAAACCATCAATAGTAAGTGCTTATTAACTTACATATAACAGCATGCTGGTGTGATAGCTTCAAATTGGCTGCTGAAACGGGTTTGCAGCAAATAAGGCCAGCTTTCCAAAAGGATATTTCTGGGTTTCAGTAATCAGACCCTCTGCTCTGATTGCTTCTTTTGTTCCTTCACAATTTTTGCCAGCCTTTTTAAGTAACTGATAATATGCATGACTTTCTTGAACTATAGTGTATAATATGCTTAATCCTTCACCTCTGGTGCTTAGCAAGCATGAGACAGTATGGGTCTGACCCAGCTTTCTCCTCTCTCATGCATTGTGAGACTTCTACAATTTGCCTCTCATCTCCCTCCCCTTTTTCTGCAGGGCTTCACCAGAGCCCATATACATTCTGTGACCCACCTTGCTGGCTGTTTGTTTATGTACATGCTGCATGATAAGATGAAGGGCAAAGCTGATTTATACATGTTCACCTGCCCATCCGAGTGCCACATCCACACATGCACACCTGTGATCTGCAGACCAGCTCCATCTGGCACTGTGTGGCAGAGGCTGCAGTATCTGGATAGGGCACCCCGCAGCTCCATGGTCCCTTTCCATCCCCTCTCATAACATTTATGCCCTACTCTCTTGTGTGACCTGCATGTGGAGGTCTGCATATCAGAGGACAAGATGTTTGGCTGTCTTGCTTCGGAGTTAGCGTGGTTTTGAGCTAGAGCAAGTCATTCTCAGTAGAACTGTTACAGCCTGGATTCAATGCTGGCAGCTCAATGTTAGCTTTAAACATTTAGGGGGAAGTTGAAACAAGGTTAAAGACCTCTCAAAATTAGGGCTAATCTGGCAAGGCTGAGCAAAGCATGATCTTTTCCAGTGAGCTCTGTCTTCTTGAATGTTTGCTTTTCAGGTGGGTTGGATAATATGGATATGTGACTAGTATATGGTACAAAGGAGCTTTTGCATACTTGTTTCCTGCCTTCATGTGGCCAAAACTGAGTGCTACTCGCTCCAGAAAGCAGCTGAGCTTTGTGCTTGCTATCTGCATCTCCTGTGTTCATTTAGGCTGGGGACCTCCTTCCCTCTTTTCTCCTGCCAGTCAAAAGCAAGAAACGAGTGGGTGTTACTTGAGTTAAAGATCTATAGCCAGCCCAATATCAGTGGGTTGTATATATCCTGTAAAAAACCCTTTAATTCTGCCTTCCTGTGAGAAAGTAGCACGTCCCCTGAACAGCTGCCAAACTCCTTGAATGTGGCTGCAGGTGGCTCAAATGTGTTTTTTGTTAAAACACAGCTGGAAGATGATTTCTGTCATGAACACCTCAGCCCTGTCAACTGTTTCTGTGCTTGTTCTGCTCCAATTGGTGTGGTCTGTATTTGGAGCCATAAAGTGGTTGGCTCTTTGGTAGTTGCTTAGTGCTGTAATTCAATGTTGGCTGCAGCCGCGCTTTGGGGAGCTGGACAAATGAGTGGCAAATACCGGAGCAGCTGTTGTCCGTTCAGGGTTCCCTTCAGTTGCTTAGACCACTGACTTGTGTTGTGAGGGGTATGAAGGCTGTCCTGATAGGGATATTCGTGGTGGGAGTTTCTGGATGTAGCAGAAGAATAGTATGAGAAGGGACACTGTAGCGCTAAGAAAGTAGTGGAGGACATAATGGGTGTCCACCTGGTCTGAGATACAGAGCAGGGAGCCTGCGGCTGCTGAGAGCCACTGCTGGAGCCAGGATCCTGGGTTAGGTGGACTCAGTATGGGCTTCACTCTTGTTTTCTGTGCTTTGTTTCCTGACTTTGCCAAAGCCTTTCCAATATACTTGCATCCCTGTCCCAGCCACCAATTCTTCTCACCAGTGGAGAGAAGGGAGGAAGCCAAGGGTTCACAACATGCCCGGGTGGAACACAGGAAACAAGGTTGGAAACCCACTGGCTTAGGCTGGTAGAGCTGAATTGCTGTCAGCAGCAGAGGGAAACTTCTCCAAAATGGTCTCAAGTGTACAGAATACCACAGGGAGCAATTCCTTTTCTTCTCGATGTCCTGAAGAACAGATGGATCTGACATGTTCATTGCCTTAAGCTGTCTTGTTTTATCAGCACATCAGATCTAGGTGCTTGACAGATGTGCCAAACAGAAAATAAAATTCATCCATGCCCAGTTGCATGGGTTTTAGCATCTCTAGCTCCTATTTAGAACTATTCTCTTTATTGTCCAACTTAGCCTGTGTATAAATGAGGAGGCATTTTCATTTAAAATTAAGGAAAGACAGAGACAAATACACTGTTAGAAGTGCAAACCAATCTTGTGACCTTTAAAAGCGTTGCTTGGCATCTTCAGCTTTTTGGTTCACAGCTGTGTCTGAGATAGGAAAAATGTCAAACTCAATGCAAAGAGGCCAGGTCGAACCATACTGGCAGTAGTGAAGCAAGATTTTGTACATGTTATGTCTTGAATAGCTTGAAATTTTAAAACCTGTGTTACAATTGCAGAAGCATGAAATAAAAGCTTTTTGAAGCCAGTAACATGTTTGTTCAAAAGTTATTGCAACACAGTTCTGAATATCAAAAGCTGATTTCATTCACATCTACCCCATTCCTGTTTCTTCTTCCCATCACACACTTGGATTCTATGGGAGATGAGGCAGCAAGTGCTTCTGCATCTTTTTTCATTTTTTCACAACAAGGTCTCTGTCATGGATTTTTTTTTTCTTCCTCTTTAAAAAAATCAAAGAACTAAAAATTGTGTTAACATACTGCAGTATTTCCAACAGTTGCAAACTGTGCAGTGCAAAGTGGGTATGAAATATTTAATGTGGTTTTAAATTAAAACTGTGCTACATATTTACTTTTTAAAAGAAAAGTACATTGGATTTATTTGAACTTCAGACAGCATAGTAAAGTTAGATCTTACAGGTTCTTGTAATTATGTAAATTAATATTTTTCAATGTATAACAGTGAGTATTTGTTGCTGAAATGCAAAGGAAGTCAGACAACAGAATTGGTGAAAGTCACGGGTTAAACACCTGTTGTTGAAGAGCTAAACTCTTTTTTGACTTCTGCAGGTGCAGAGATAATATCTTTTTCATGTTTGTTCAGCTATTTCAATTCAGCGACTAGTTCATTCAAAAGTAAGAAACCACTTGGGAGGAAAAAAAAGCTGAAAAGCTTGTTTTCCTCTTTTAATCTATAAGCAAAATCTGTGCAGTAGAGAATAAGATCTACCAGTTCTGAGATCTAGAGAAATTTGGTAACCAGAACTAAGACATTCAGTTCATCAAGTGAAGGTAATGCTTTCTTACTTAATGAGACTGATTACTTAAAAAGTATAACGATAAGCTTATTTTTGCCTTGATTATGTAGCTGATTTGAAAAATACTGTTCTTCAACATTTTTGTTGCATTTGAGTTTTACACGCTAAGATCTATTTTACAACTGGAATTTAACATGAAAAAAACCCTAGTCAAAAAAACCCTATCATTACTCATGCCCTAGTATAATGAGAATGGAAGGAATAAAAATCCCTCATAGCTTCCTTCTGTACAAGTTTTCCAACTGTGGGATGAGCGGGATTCATGGTGTGCTGGGTGAAGAACTGGCTGAACAGCAGGGCTCAAAGTGAATGGGGCTACATCTGGCTGGTGACTGGTCACTAGCGGTGTTCCTCAGGGTTCAATTCTAGGGCCAGTTCTGTTTAATATTTATCAATGATCTGGATGCAGGAGTTGAATGCACCATTAGCAAGTTTGCTGATGATACCAAACTGGGAGGTGCTCTTGACTCTCTTGAGGGACAAGAGGCCTTGCAGAGGGATCTAGGTAGATTGGACCATTGGGCTAAGATTAATGGTATGAAATTTAATAAGTGGAAAAGCTGGACTCTGCACCTAGGACAGTAATGCCAGGCACAAGTATAGATTGGGAGTGGAGTGGCTGGAGAGCAGCCCCGCAGAAAGGGATCTGGGGGTGCTGGTCGACAGCAGGCTCAGTGTGAGTCAGCAGTGCACCCTGGCAGCCAAGAGGGCAAACCGCATCCTGGGGTGCATCAAACACAGCACAACCAGCCGGTCAAAAGAGGTGATTATCCTGCTACAGTCAGTGTTGGTGCAGCCTCACCTTGAATACTGTGTGCAGTTCTGGGCCCCACAATTTAAGAAGGATGTGAAGGTCCTTGAATGTGTCCAGAGGAGGGCAACACAGCTGGTGAAAGAGCTGGAAGGAATGTCCTATGAGGAGCAGCTAAGGACTTTGGGCTTGTCCAGTTTGGAGAAAAGGAGGCTGAGGGGTGACCTCATTGCTCTTCACAGCTTCCTGAGGAAGGGAAGTGGAGAGAGAGGTGCTGATCTCTTCTCCCTGGTATCCAGAGATAGGACATGTGGGAATGGTTCAAAGCTGCGACAGGGGATATTTAGACTGGACATTAGGAAGCATTTCTTTACCGAGAAGGTGGTCAAACACTGGAACAGGCTTCCTAGAGAGGTGGTCGATGCCCCAAGCCTGTCAGTATTTAAGAGGCATTTGGACAATGCCCTTAATAACATGTTTTGTCTTGGTCAGCCCTGAATGGGTCAGGCAGTTGGACTAAATGATCATTGTAGGTCCCTTCCAACTGAAATAGTCTATTCTAGTCTAAAATCAATCAAGAGTTGTGTATAAGAATACTAATCATGGAAATAAATATGTGTAGGTTGTGTTAACTGAAAAAAAGAAATGCCATATTTATGGAGTGCATGGAGCTCTCCCTGGGGATGGATGAGAAGCTGACCAAGAGCTTGTGGGTCAGGATTAAAGGGAAGGCAGGGACAGGTGACATTATAGTGGGGGTCTGCTACAGGCCACCCAACCAGGAAGACCAAGTGGATGAGGCCCTCTATAGACAGATAGGAGCAGTCTCACGTTCACAAGTCCTGGTCCTCATGGGGGACTTCAACCACCCCAATGCCTGTTGGAGGGACAACACAGCAAGGCATAAGCAATCCAGGAGGTTCCTGGAATGCGTTGATGACAACTTCCTTCTCCAAGTGATAGAGGAGCCAACGAGGAGAGGTGCTATGCTGGACCTTGTTCTCACCAACAAGGAGGGGCTCATGGGGAGTGTGAAGCTCAAGAGCAGCCTTGGCTGCAGTGGCCATGAAATGGTGGAGTTCAAGATCCTTAGGGCAGCAAGGAGGGTTCACAGCAAACTCACTACCCCGGCCTTCAGGAGAGCAGACTTTGGCCTCTTCAGGCATCTCCTTGGTAGAGTACCATGCGATAAAGCCCTGGAGGGAAGTAGTGTCCAAGAAAGCTGGTTAATATTCAAGGATCACCTCCTCCAAGCTCAGGAGCCATGCATCCCAACAAAGAGGAAGTCAGCCAAAAACACCAGGAGGCCTACATGGATGAACAAGTTGCTCCTGGACAAACTCAAACACAAAAAGGAAGCCTACAGAGAGTGGAAGGAAGGACAGGTAGCCTGGGAGGAATACAGAGAAATTGTCCAAGCAGCCAGGGATCAGGTTAGGAAAGCTAAAGCCCTGACAGAATTAAATCTGGCCAGGGACATCAAGGGCAACAAGAAAAGCTTCTGTAGGTACGTTGGTGATAAAAGGAAGACTAGGGAAAATGTGGGCCCTCTCCTGAAGGAAACGGGNCCAGGGATCAGGTTAGGAAAGCTAAAGCCCTGACAGAATTAAATCTGGCCAGGGACATCAAGGGCAACAAGAAAAGCTTCTGTAGGTACGTTGGTGATAAAAGGAAGACTAGGGAAAATGTGGGCCCTCTCCTGAAGGAAACGGGAGACCTGGTTACCCAGGATATGGAGAAGGCTGAGGTACTCAATGACTTTTTTGCCTCAGTCTTCACTGGCAAGTGCTCAGGTCACACTGCCCAAGTTGCAGAAGGCAAAGGCGGGGACTGGGAGAATGAACAACCGCCCACTGTAGGAGAAGATCAGGTTCGAGACCTTCTAAGGAACCTGAAGGTGCACAAGTCCATGGGACCTGATGAGATGCATCCGCAAGTCCTGAGAGAACTGGTGAATGAAGTTGCTAAACGACTATCCATGATATTTGAGAAGTCCTGGCAGTCCAGTGAAGTTTCCACTGATTAGAAAAGGGGAAACAACCCCCATTTTTAAAAAGGGAAAAAAGGAAGACCCGGGGAACTACAGGCCGGTTAGTCTCACCTCTGTGCCTGGCAAGATCATGGAGCAGATCCTCCTGGAAACTGAGCTAAGGCACATAGAAAATAAGGAAGTGATTGGTGACAGCCAACATGGCTTCGCTAAGAGCAAATCGTGCCTGACAAATTTGGTGGCCTTCTACGACAGCGTTACAGCGTTGCTGTATAAGGGAAGAGCAACTGATGTCATCTGCCTGGAGTTGTGCAAAGAATTTGCCACTGTCCCGCCCAACATCCTTGTCTCTAAATTGGAGAGACATGGATTTGATGTATGGACCACTCAGTGGATAAGGAATTGGCTGGATGGTCTCACTCAAAGAGTTGCATTCAACCACTCGCTGTCCACGTGGAGACCAGTGATGAGTGGTGTTCCTCAGAGGTCGGTATTGGGACCGGTGCTGTTTAACATCTTTGTTGGCAACATGGACAGTGGGATTGAGTGCACCCTCAGCACGTTTGCTGACAACACCAAGCTGTGTGGTGTGGTTGACATGCTGGAGGGGAGGAATGCCATCCAGAGGGACCTTAACAGGCTTGAGAGGTGGGCCCGTGCGAACCTCATGAAGTTCAAGAAGGCCAAGTGCAAGGTCCTGCACATGGAGCAGGGCAATCCCAAGCACAAATACAGGCTGGGCAGAGAATGGATTGAGAGCAACCCTCAGGTGAAGGACTTGGGGGTATTGGTTAATGAGAAGCTCAATGTGACCCAGCAATGTGCACTTGCAGCCCAGAAAGCCAACCATATCCTGGGCTGCATCAAAAGAAGCGTGGCCAGCAGGTCGAGGGAGGTGATTCTGTCCCTCTACTCCGCTCTTGTGAGACCCCACCTGGATTACTGCATTCAGCTCTGGGGCCCCCAACATAAGAAGGACATGGACCTGTTGGCGCAAGTCCAGAGGAGGGCCACAAAGATGATCAGAGGGCTGGAGCACATTTCCTCTGAAGACAGGCCATGAGAGTTGGGGTTGTTCAGCCTGGAGAAGAGAAAGCTGCAGGGAGACCTTACAGCAGCCTTCCAGTACCTGAAGGGGGCTTACAAGAAAGCTGTAGAGGGACTTGGTGACTTTTACAGGGCATGTAGTGATAGGACAAGGGGTAACGGCTTTAAACTGAAAGAGGTTAGATTTAGATTAGATATAAGGAAGAAATTCTTCACTATGAGTGTGGTGAGGCGCTGGAACAGGTTGCCCAGGGAGGTGGTAGATGCCCCATCCCTGGAAACATTCAAGGTCAGGTTGGATGGGGCTTTGAGCAACCTGGTCTAGTGGAAGGTGTCCCTGCCCATGGCAGGGGGGTTGGAACTAGATGATCTTTAAGTCCCTTCCAACCTAAACCATTCTATGATTCTATGATTCTATGATTGATACATGCTATATTTAGATTTAGGTTCACGTGCTGACAAGTTCAGTGTTACATCTGGAGTCTAGTGCCCACAAGCTTAGGACAAGTAGTATCAAGAAATAACAGAAAGCAGTTGTGTGGAGGACACAGAGAGCAAGTAATCTTTTTTGGTTTAGAGGTCCAGGCACATGAAGGACAAGGACGTAGCTGGGAGGAGCCAACCTGGATTTACTAAGGGCAAAACAGCCTGATTGCCTTCTACGTTGAGATAACGGGCTGTGTGGACAAGGGAGGAGCAATGCATGTTTTATACCTTGACTTTACAAAGGCCTTTGACATAGTCTTCCACAGTGTCTTTGTAGCCAAATTGCTGACTTATAGACTGTATAAGAAGACAACAAGTGAATGGAGAATCCAGTGGCATCCCTAATGGATTGATACAGGGGCCAACACTGTCCAAACACCTTTGTTAGTGACCATGATGATGAGACAGGGTGCACCCTCAGCAAGTCTGTGGGATGCTGCCAAATTGGGGAGGGTGCGTGATGTGCTGGAGGGCAGCTATATCACTCAGAGGGACCTGGACAGACAGGAGAAGTGGGCTGACAGAGACCTTAGGAAGTTCAGCAAACACAGTCCTGCATCTGGGATGGAATAACCCCTTGCACCAATACAGGCCAGGGGGTGCTGAAAAATACCTCAGGGTCTTGGTAAACAACAATTTGGATACAACAAGCAGTGTGCCCTTGCTGCGAAGGAGGACAACAACATACTGGGCTGTAGAAGCAGCAGTGTAGCCAGCAGGTCAAGGGAACTGATCGTTCCCTTCTGTTTGGCACCGATGAGATGACATCTCGAACAGTCTGTGCAGTTTTGTGCTCAGTACAAGAAAGACATTGACAGGCTAGAGTGAGTCAGTGGATAGGTCACCAAGATGGTCAGGAGCTGGAGCACATCATGTAGGAAAAGAGGGCGAGGGCTGCGTTTGTTCAGCCTGAAGACAAGGTTCGTGGGGTCTTACTGCTGTCTGCAACTGCCTGTTGGGAGGGCGCAGAAAAGACAGAACCAGATTCTTCTCAGGTGTGTATGGGGCCAGAACAAGAGGCAACAGGCACAAGTTGTAATACAGAAAATTCTAACTAAATATAAAGGGAGGAAAAAAGGGTGGTCAAACAGTGGAACGGGCCAGAAGAGGTGTAGATCTCCATCCTTGTAGATATTCCAAACTCGACTGGACGCGTCCCAGGGCAACCTGCTCTAACACTAATCCTTGCTCCGAGCAGGAGGTTGGACTAGAGACCTCCGGAGGTGCCTTCCATCCTGTACAGTTGTGATTGATAGGTGCCAGTGTGTGAGCTAATTGCCAGAGCTTCCCTTTGTGGGTCACTCTAGGAAAAATAGGATCCATTAGAGATGTTTTATGTGATTTGCTTTAGGCATCTACTGTGGTGTAAGCTGAATCTCACTCTGCCAGATCCTGATCTCTTCTCTGGAGTGACAAGCTGAATAGATGCTTACCCTTGGTCAGGTGAATCTTGTGTAGGCTGTCTAATAAGAGTTAAAATCTACAGAGGGTTACTTTTGTTTCTGAGGGCAAAGGAAATTAGTGAAGGATTTTACTGTATGCTTTATTTAGTCATCAGAAGGAAGGGGTTGAGAATTTGAAGACAGAAGGCAATGTGAGTGAAAATGATCACAAAAGAGTTTCTGATCTGAAGGAGAGGAAGGAATGAGTAAAAGCAGCTGAATAATGTCAAATGTCTTTAAAAGAGCTGGTTTCTTTGAACTTTGGAATAGATAGGTAAGGGCTGGGAAGGGAGGGAAGAGAAAGTTCAAGGAAACTGACAGTTTTTTGGAAGACAATATACTACAGACACAGCAACAGACTGTCCCACTGAAGGAGGAAGACACAAAGTATCACAAGTACTTCAGGCCCCCTGCAATTACTTGAAAATCAGGAATACTACAACTAATGGAAACAGGAGAATGCATTGCTAAGGGAAAAATGTAAAAAGTAGCACAAACACCTAGGTTAATGAGTTGCAACTGCAAGGGGTATTAAAATTCAGGTTTTTCAAGACGACAGAAATAAGGGAAAGATGAAGGAAATTAGAGTTCTGTTACTTTGTGGACAAGGAGGGGAAAGCTGGTCACAAAGAGGAGGATGAACACCAGCCTTTCTTGGACTCAGTTTTCCCAAGCAGGTTAATCATGACAGGGTGCTGGGAACAGTTAACTTAAATAGAGGGAAAAGAACACAAGCTGGAATGGGGGACAGAGGTGAAATACATGGAGGGAAGCTGGATGCGGTCAAGTCATCGGAGTCTCTTGAAATTGACCCCTGAGTACCTGGGAGTCAGATGAGACCATCCCTGAACTTTAGATTTTATCTTTAAGAACTTGTGAAGGATGAAGAAGGGCAAACTTAAACACTAAAATGAGGAAGCCTGTCAGCTTAACTTTGATACATGGTGAAATGCTCCAGAAAATTATTAATCAATTTGTAAATGCCTAGCGGATAATAAGCTGATAGAAAAACAGCCCATGTGGATTTGTTAAGAAAAAAAATTAGTCAAACCTCTCTTCCTTTCCAAATGGAATAAGAGGTGTAGCAGATAGAAGTAGTAGGTATGTCTTTAGTAAGGCTTTCGGCAGTGTTGTGGAAAGCCACGTAGCCTTCTTACAAGTAAACAGGGAAAAAAATCAACTAGGTGAAATTAACTGTGAGGCAGGTGAAGGACTGGTTGAAGTACTGTGTTCAAGGAATAGTTATTGTTTGCTTGGTAGATGGGGAGGGAGCCTGCAGTGCAGTGCTGCTAGATTCCACCCCAGGCCGCATGCTGCTCATGGTTTTCGTTAGTGTCTTGGACGATGGACTGGAGAGTGCAGTGTGCAAGGGACTGTAAGCTCCAGTAGGCTTTGGATGTTGTGGAGGGCAGGTTTAGAGTCCAAAGTGATTTTGATAAAATGCAGAAATGGTTAAAATGATATCATGGTTTAGTCCCAGTCGGCAACCAAGCACCACACAGCCGCTCACTCACCCTTCCCGCCCCGGTAGGATGGGGGAGAGAATCGGAAGGGCAAGAGTAAGAAGACTCATGGGTTGAGATATGAACAGTTTAATAATTGAAATATAATAATAATAATAATTGCAATGAAAAGGAGAACAAGAGAGAGAAACAAAACCCAGGGAAAATAAAACAAGTGATGCAACCTCTCACCACCCGCCGACTGACACCCAGCCAGTCCCCGAGCAGTGATCGCTGCCCCCCGACCAAATCCCCTCAGTTTATATACTGAGCATGATGTCATATGGTGTGGAATAGCCCTTTGGCCAGTTTGGGTCAGCTGTCCTGACTGTGCCCCCTCCCAGTTTCTTGTGCACCTGGCAGAGCATGGGAAGCTGAAAAAGAAAGTCCTTGACTGGTGTAAGCACTACTTAGCAACAACTAAAACATCAGTGTGTTATCAGCATTCTTCTCATACTAAATCCAAAACACAGCACTATGCCAGCTACTAGGAAGAAAAGTAACTCTAACCCAGCCAAAACCAGGACAAATGAGTAAGATGGGAATTCAGGAAATGTAAGTAAGAAGGCCTGCAGTGAGGAAGGAAAAACAAGTGTATGTATGCAGACGAGGGATATCTGAGTAAGTACCAGCACTGTGAGAGAGCATGTGGCGTTGGGATATCACAAGCCGAATATGAGTCAGCACTGTGATACGGCTGGGGGAGAAAATGGGGAAGACACCAGACCTTAGTATAAGTGGGAGTCTTGCATGTAAGCCATAGGATATCCTCAACATTTTTCTGTTGGCTCTCTGTTGCTCTGCTGGGATAGTGTCCAGAGCTGGCTTCACACCATGAAACAATATAGACAAACTGGAGAAAGCCAGGAAGAGAGCTGTGGGAGTGAGCAGAGATTTAGAAAAGACCAGTGAGGAAATACTGAAAGAGTTAGGTCCAGGATGCAAGGACAAAGTTGGACAGAGACATGATCTTTCACATATATTAAAGGATTTGTAATATAAAATCATAGTGGTGTTTACCCATGCCCTCTCTACCTACCCAAAGGTAAGAGGGAAAGTAATTATTTCAGTTGGCACCTAAGGAGGTTTAGTTAGGGTATTAGAAACTTAGCGTAAGCATATTAGAGTGGAGTATTTGGGGGAATGAGAGTAGAGGAGGGTTGTAGCTGTGAGGAATAGGTAAGAGTCACCTGTGAGGATATTTGTCTTTGCCTCAAGTGGAGGGGTAGACTAGATGATCTTTTTGAAGTCCTCTTCAGTTCTATCTATGGTTCTGTCCACCAAAGGGAAACACAAATTAAAAACGCAAAACAAGAATAAAACTGATTTAAACCAAGGGTTCCTTTTTGTTAATTTGAACTGTGTTTATATTCAGCATTTTAAGTAACCCTGGTTTAAATTAATCCCTTACGTTGCAGTGTTAGCATCTTCTGTTTATGGAGGTCTTTTACAATGCCTTTTTATTTATAAAAAAAAATGCTCCTTGGTGTGATAATCTCTCTGAGTATGAGTTATACAAGTAATGATGAAGAGACTAAGATGTTCTTAAAACTGTTCTGAGGTATTTGCTTTAATGCCTTAGTTTTTCAGTAAATTGGCTGAATCTATACTGTAAAAACTAGACATCTCTTGAGACAATATTGTCCTAATAAATACCAATTTCTTAAATAGGTAACACTTGCATAAAGAAATTTTCTCCCCTCTAAAAATTAACTAGTCTCCAAACACACAGCTCATCCAGACAGTAGCCTTGTATATCTTACTTTATCCAGTGCTGTACTGGTGACATTAATTCAATAGGGAGACCAGAATGGGAGCCTGCTAGTTATTTTTCATGTTTGATTTTCTTCTCTATGAATTTAATATAAAGATGGTTACGTTAAGCTAATTATACCTTGGCTTTTTATTTTCTGCTGCTGAGTGAAATCATGTAGAAGGATTATTTTTTTCGCTTTTCCCTGAAGAATGGAACATTTGACCACAATTACCATTTTTTACATTAGATAGAGCACCTTGCTGTCTATTACCACAAGTGATTTATTAGTATATAGGGTACACTGAGAAACAGTGTCTGCTAGCCAATGGAACGTAGTAATCACACAATGCAATGCCTGCAGAATCAAATTATGTTTGATGTTTAATATAAACCCAAACTGCACAATAAGACTTAAAACAAACAAACAAAAAATCTTCAGAAAACGAAAGCCCAAAAGAAAACAGAAACCAGGTAATTGCTGGGATAAATTTTCTTACAGGAAATCTGTGCTGAGCAGAGTGTCCAAGGCAGGGGAAGAGCTGCTATCTGCCCTTCGTATTCTGCTGTCCCCGGCTGTCCTGCTTCCTCTGTCTGTCTCTCTGCACATATGTGTCACCCACCGAAGGAAACAAATAGCAACGACTGGTCCTGGTGTGGCACTTCAATCCTTCAAGTTGATTCTGACCAGGAAGATTTCTTATGTATAGTAATAGGTTATACACACACTCAAGACTTGTGCTTCTGTCAGCGTGGAGGGCACACGCTCACTTGCTGGCACAGAAGCACTATCATCCCTGAGCTCCATTTAGCCAGATGCTGAGCACCTTTCATCTGAGAAAAAAGAATTCTTAATAGCCACTGCTAAAGATGTTTCTGACTGGTATAACGTATTAACAGCAGGGATGAAAGAGTTAATTAATTTTCCATCCATAATTTTTTTCTTTGTAGAACCGATTTGACACAGTCTAGCGGGGTGCTGTTATTGAAAAATTGAAGCACCAGGTGTGATTAAATAAGATCACACATTTCATTCCCTCTTTAATTTCGCATCACCCTTCAGCAGCTGTATCCCTTTGCTTTCCTATAGTTGGAGAACACATTGCATTTACAGCAGGCAGCTTGCCACATTGGTAGCATGCACCATTGGGCTGTTGTGAATCAAATCTGTTTGTGCACACAAATTATTTATTGTCTGATGGACTGAACTTATTAATCTGTTTATTTCTCAAGAGTAGAAAATACAGAGTGCATTTGGGTAATGGAGACAAACCTAGCCTGGTTCCTCAGCATTTCCAGACGTTCATGCGTGCAGCAGAACAGGTTTCATTCCACTGCAAAGAGTATAAAAAGACAGTGGTGGACTTGGGATCCTTTTCCTGTTCTTACCAAGCATAGCTCTATGGGCTCTGACAAAGTCACCTGCTTTCCTGAGATTTCATGGCCTTCCACTGACACAAGAAGACTGAACCACTGCCCTCCTGGCCACTGCAGAGCAGCAGTACTGGCACTGTGCACAAACTGTACCCTTGCCCCTTTGCTGCTGGGTCAGAAAGGTGGCACTGGGGCCATAATTGCTGTTTGCAGTTAGAAAGTGATGCCAGAAAAAGAAAACAATCAGGTTTTTGTTATTCCAGGCAATGTTTCCACTTCCAGACTCTGGCTGGCCTCACTTCTCAGTCAAAGCAACTCAATCCAAAGAGATTTATCTTTTTATTTTTTCAGTCCTTGGAGGACGAGGGGTTTGTTTGCCATACTCTGACATTGTAACCTGCGGTAAAAAGTTTGTGCAGATGTGACAGTGCCCTGGCCTGACATGTTCCTGTGCAGCTCTGCCATAATCAACCCAAAGAATAGAAGTCTGTGCTCTGTTGTGCATCAGTATATGATCTGATGGATTATCATCCTGTGGTGTCAGCACCAAGGCATACAGTTCCTGGGAACACGGGTTTGGGTGTTTCTGAAGAGGCCTACTGCTGTAGCTTTGGCTTTGTTTTCTCCTCCTGCACCTCTGGTGCTGCACTCCACTGATTTCCTACTGCACTCAGTGGTGGTATCACATTTATACAGCTGTGATGTTTCGTGATACAGACTGGTAACGCTTCTCAGCGATTTTGAGCAGCATTTGCCTGTTGCCTATTTATAAATGCAGGTATACAGCACTCTTGCCTGTCCTCCAGCACCCCTGGCCCCCTGTGTAAACAGCCAGTTTTTCTCACTGAGAACTTGTCAAAAATGCATCCATCAACATTAAATAGATGAATTAAACAAGTGAAATTGTACCAGAATACCATAGCTCTTTCATTCCCAAGTGAACAGGGTTTTGTTTGCTGTAGCATTATTCCCACATAAAAGAAAAAAGATGCCAGGGAGGGTGACAGAAGAAGTTTGGAGGTCTTAGGGATGTATCTGAATCTGCGTTTGAGTATAAATAATGCCTATGAACACCTGTCCCTTCTTAAATTTGATCTTGGAAGCAGCATTGGGACCAGCTCATTTGATGTCTCCTTTTTTAAATCAAGCTCTTCAGATAAAACTGGCTGCCTGTAGTGCAAGGCTGTCCTTAAAAGTGAGCTGACATTTCTGCAAACATGACTTAGTTCATGCAGGCAAAGATACTCTTTGATCTGTGAGAGAACAAAAAATAAAACTCCATAAAACTCAAAAGGAAACCATTTTTCTTTTCTTTACGTTAGTAGACCAGTTTTCATGGAGATGGAGGAAGCTGCTGTGACCTTTCTTTCCCTGTGTGATACAGACTGAGCGTGACTGTTTCATCATAAGTGAGGCCAGTATCAAATCAGTGGTTGGAACCAACTATGCCAGTTTCAGTGTAATTATTGCCATATGCAATGGGCTGTGTTTTCTGCAAATACTTCTATAGTGACTCTGAGTTGTCTAACATTTACTGCTGTTAACACAAACAGGATTATTTCTTAACTGCATATTCTCACATACATAAAGGAAGTGTTTCAAAAGATGAAATTATATTTAACTAATTGTTTCTTATTATGCTGGGGATTTTTTAAATTATCTCTTGAATGCAATGAAGGGCTTAGGAAATCTTTCAGGACGTGAAAGTTACCCAGTAATATCGACCTAAAGTATTAAAAAATCCATTGTT
>VYZW01027315.1:4304-24753 GCA_013401315.1 Balaeniceps rex
GGAGCAAAATATTCTGTGCTTAACTATATTCAGTCAGGACTGGAGAAAGCTGGTTTAACTTTATGATCACTGACAAAGCCCCAAAGCTGATGTTTTCTCTCAGTTGTTTTGTTCAAATGACCACAAATGGGGCAGTAACACATTGTTTCTATCAGTTTCAAGTAGGTTTTAACCACTGAAGTTTACAGATATACTTCTTATGTTTTATATACTTAACAGCAAATGCAGTAACAAATACATACAGGAAAAAAACAAGCTGTATGTCTTGTGGCATATTAAATATGGTATGCATTATGCCCTAACTTCCAAAGGGAGGGGGAGGGGGGGAAGCCTCTCTAAATTCACTTGCAGCTTTCAATCTCAAAATAAAACCATCTCCTTCTCATCTTAATAATTTTAGACTCCCCTTTACACTCCAGCTGTAAAGCACAGGATGGTGATAACACTTCAACACCAAGGTACATACACAAACTCAGAAGCAGAACACTAGGTGAAATTTATGGGTCAGATATGTCAAAAATACCTTATGAAAAATCATTTCCTCTTACTAATAGTCTCTGAAAGCTCATAGGCATTGTAAGATCTTCTGTCAATTCAAACCACAGTGCTGATCTGGATACTTATTTACATATACATACATATATATATTGCGTATTTTATGTGCAGATGCTGAAATACGCTTGTGTAAAGTGCAACCTATAAACCCCCAAGACACAGATACTGCTGATGTCTGACACTTGACAAAGTCTGAAACAGTCAGAATAAATGATTCCAAAATTTATTTCAAGAACATTTCATAAGATGTCTGAATTTAAAAAGTCATGGTTACCAAATAGGCAGCTGACAGTTATTTCTTGTGTAATGTATTTCAGAAATAACCCAACACAATCACAGTATCTCCAAGTCTTACATTCTCATTAAGAAGTGAGCAGGTGGGTTTCAGAGTACATGAAAGCATCGTGCTCCTAGTAGAGGTAACCTTTTTTGTCCTCATTAGGATGAGTGATGACAGCAGTGAAAAAAATGAAGCATTTTCTCTTTTCTTTTTCCTTCCTTTTCCCAGTATAGTAACAATAACCAGCAGAGAGGATTCTTTGCAGCAGATGAATAGATCCACACTGGTTTCATGGTTTAGTTTATTAGACAAGAAGTATCCCAGGTATTTCTATCTTGTGTTTGACTCCGGATGACATAAAAAGAAAATGCTGCTTGCTATTGCAGCATTTGATCCAAAATTCTTCTTTCATCTTGTTCTTAGAACTTTGCATTTTGTCTTTCCTTCTGTCATTCTTTCCAACATACTGCAGGATACAAATCAAACAGCATACCACCAGAAGGGCAATGATGGCAAGATTAATAGAACACACCAACAACTGTATGGCAAAAGACAGCAACTAAAGTTAGGAAAGACCATCCTTGTGAAAATCAGCTGGACACTTAATTCAAAGTGAAATTTAAGGAAAACTGAAAAACCTTGTAATTAAACCAAAAACCTCCAGAATTTACACTAGAGAATTTTAACCTTTTTCATGACAACTCATGTTACCAGAAGTAAATACATTTATAGATACACACAAATGCGCCCTCCTAATATTTCCATCTTTCTACACTAATCATTACATATGGCTTCACTAACACTCCTACCTTCCCAGAGAATGTAGAAACTGGAAGGCATGTGCCTGATGGACCACTGTCAGGCTTACTGGGTCATTCTACTCTGTTATAAAACATCCAAGAATATTATCTAAAAGTCCACACAAAGAGAAAGAAAGATAACTCCATACTGTTTCACAGGTTAAAAAAACCAAAAGTCATACTCCCTAATCGCACTTCAAATTCTTCCTATTCTGATCAATTCCCTGTACAATTCTTCTGCCTGCTCTTCAGTCCTCATGTAAATAGCAGAATAGACAGAATTTGTGTGCCATCCCAGGTCTTTTCGTTAACAACACAGCCACAGACTACTGGCTGCAGCAAACTCTGCTGACTTGGAAGCAGTAACAAATGCAAGGACAGGGAAAGCTTTCAGACCTCTTCAGTGTCAGAAACCAGGGGTAGTCATGGCCCATTTTTCGTGGCATAAGGGAGGAAAGTCAAGGGGTTCTCTAGTTTGTTCCAGCAGGGGAAAAAAGGGTATATAGTACAGTATAGAGGAGCTGATGCAGTCTCACAAATCCTCCACTTAAGAACAGAGAGGAACAGCCTATTGCATTTCCATTCATCATTATTTAATTTAATCTTCCCTCTACCATTTTTTTCTGCAAGCAGCAGGCAGAAAGGTCATGTAAGAATATATGTGCTGCTGCAAAACTTGCAGAAATAAAGGATAGCCAGAATCAAAACAGATGAGCCCTGAAATCAGCAAGAACCCAGCTATGTTAGAGTACAATTGCACCTGAAATATAAAGTTAAAATTTTATTTAGAAATGTTTTGATGCAAAAATTCACAAATAACATTGCACCTTCAAGAGCTCAAAAGGCAAAAACCCCAGCTCCTTCTAACATGATGATAATAAGAGGTCTAAGATATGCCCAAAAGACTGAGGCTGTAGGCACTGCCATGGTAAAAGAGAACCAAAATGCTTCAAGGTCTTGAAAAAAAAAAAATAGTCAACATTAAATACTCTGCAGCATATCATAAGCAAGGAAAAAAAAAAGTAGTTTTATTTTCTTAAGTTTCTTAATGCTGAAATACAGTTCGTGTTCAAAAATTCTCATAAGACTTATTTTAGTTTTGAAAAAGACATATTTTGTTTTCAATTAAAATAAAAAGCTTTCATTTTGTTTACAAACAGCAGTGACAAAAGCAAGTATTTATAAAATATCTGTGCATAAGAAAACAAAATAGGTACTAGCATTAATTCCTACTAATACAGAATGCTAAGTAGGTTGCCTGAAATTAATTTTAAAATATTAATTACATTCAGTCACAGGACCATAAAATTAAGCAGTCTAGTGTATCAACACTTGAAAAATACACTTGAACATACTTCCCTAGTGAGCAGCAGTCTAAGCTATCAGCCTCTGTAAAATCCAAACACCAACACCTCTATCCACAGAGTTTCAATGATAGCACTTAGTTAACAGTTCAGGGAGTTAACAGCTACAACATTGCTTTCCTCAATCTATGGGCAGTTCCAGCACTTCTCCTCTAGCTCGGGGTATTGATGAATATTAGAATGAAACAACAGGTAAAGACTAGTTTAATAGCTCTTGTTCAGAAACATGTGGGAGGATTTGCAATTTACTTTTTATGCTGCAGCTACTGTTTCAGAAAGTCATAGGGTTGGACTCACATTTTTCCTTGAGAGAAGCAGAGAGTATGAGGAACAGAGAGAATAGCAGATCTATCTTTTCTTGCCCTCACCTATAGGCAGGAGGCTTTGAAGGAGAGGGTAAAGACATAACAGTAGTTTTGCATCCTCACAGATTTTGAGTTGAAGTAGGAGAGGCCATTGTGCTTTTCTTGAACCATCACATTTCTTGAACGCCTACCTGCCCGAAGTGGCTATAAAAGTTGAACTCGTCTTCACAGACAGCACAAGGTATGTCCAAGGGTGTGGTATGGAAGAAACACCACAGCACACACTCTTCCGATGGGAGAGGTAAAATTCTTTATAAAACACTGCTTCTGAACTTACCTGCCATCCACTTTCACCCTTTTCCTCCCTTTCATCTATTTTTGGCTGAGTATGTCAATTTTCTATCCCAATAAATAAGTGTACCTCATACGTTATGCCGTTACTGGAATTTAGGGTTTAACTAATATCATTTCAGGTCTTGAAAACCCAATCAAGCTCTTGGTAACCTTTCCTTTTCTATTTACCACATTATACAAAGTTCAAAACATTGAAGCTGAAGCTTCAAGTTCAAGGTTGCAGCCCATCTTTAATCTTCTATTAATATTATGGGAGAGCAGTTCTGGAACATTATGGTCCTTTAGTTATGAAAAATTAGTAATGATCAGCATGGCCATATTTTACAAATAAGACTGTGCTTTTACTTCTGCAAGCATAATCAATAGTATTCTTGTAAAATTTGGTTTGCTAAATCCACTGGAGTGGAGGGACTCGATAATTCCCTTTTAAACCGACTTTTACAATTTCCCAGCTGTCTAGTTCTCTACATTTGTCATGACAGACAAAGTTAAATTAAAAATTCTAAACCGTCACCCTAGGGCAAAGCTTGATAGAAAAGTGTAGAGCAACACTCTTTAAAACCAGTAACAGAATATATCCCAACACTATAGAGAAAACACACTGTAATTTTTCTGTGTGCATTTGCTACCCTAGCCCTTTTTTAATAGATGCAATTTTCATGAAATCTAATCACAACACACAACTCAAATGGGTGTCTCACACTATTCTTTTTTTGAATAGTCTAATTCAGTTGGTCACAGCAATGGAATCTCATATTCATGAAGGCATGTGTTCAGGCACAGAGGTTAGATGTCACATCTGTGATTGATAATGTTTGTTTTGTGCTCTGCTTTTCAATAACTCTTCACTTTAAGCAGCATTTTGCTTCTAAACAGGAGTGGGTGTAAGGACACTCAGCATAATGGAATGCACCAGGTTTAATTCCCTTAATCACTTGGTCAGGGCAACAGAATTAACTGTCCACATCTGTTCCCTCTGAGCGCACATGCTTATTTGTTGCTCTTGTGTAATAAAGGAGTGCGGGGTCATGATGCCACATCTAGCTTGCCTTTTCCTCCAAAACTGAACCCCCAGAGAGAACCCACAGACTGACTGTGGATCAACACAGACTGATTTTGGACCACAAAATGCTTGTGATGTGCCAAAACCTGCTCAAACTTGGGCCTCAAGAGTAACTTTTTATATGATACACTATATGCATCCAAAGGAAAAAGCAGATCTGTTGTGCCACTTGTAAACAGACAAACAAAAACCCACACTAAAACCCTGACAAAAAATGGTTGCTCATTGAAGGTGGTCTTGACAGACCACTGAAAATGGAGCGTAACTGCACTCATAGTTAGGGTGATCTGTTCAAACAGGTTCATAATAACCAATTTAACCACAATGGTATAGATGGTGTTCAACATCATTAGGCACACTGATAGAGCGCTCTGGATAGCTACTTAACAAAGTCCAGGGAGGGTCAGATTCAAAAGAAAATTTGAAAAGGTATAATTTAAAATGGCAATTAATTCAGACCCACTGGTTCGTGCTCCTGGCTTGCCTCTGAAACCCTGTGTTTCTGCACTGCTTGAAAGCAAGATGATGGAGGTCAATTGCTCCAAGGCCCTGGTGTCCACAAAATGGTGATTACCATAGTGCTCAGTCTCAATCTGGAGCCAGTAATGAGCCACCTACGCTCACCCACTTTTGACATTTGTATCAACTATGCTTGTTTAAGGATGAATAGACACAGAAATATTAAGTTCAGAAAAAAACAACAGAGTTCATGTTGGGAAACAAGCACTGGATCACCAAAAGGGGAAGGGAGGAGTCATCAACAGCCAGGTAAATACAGGGAAGAAAACATGGAGTAATAGACAGGGATCTTCAAGAAAGTGGCAAACCCCATTAATTTATAGGAACAGCTGCACTATTTTCTGGTATAAGAAATAAACTAGTTTTGGAGAGAAAGAAAACAGCTGTCTCCTTTAAGGCCAAGGACTTCACAAGAGGATTGACAGTAAATGCTATGCAGCAGGCATCTTAAGACATACTGGATGCAAAAGGAGAGACTGCCAGGAAAACCTACAGGTCAGCTGACAGTAAGAAGGTGAGGGAGAACTTCCTGAATTTATTTCATTAAAAACTGATTAAGAATCTTTTTCCTCACTTACACCCTTTGCAGCAACATTTGTGTTGTTTCGTTTGGGTGCTGTGACTACTTTCAGTTGGCATTTTGTCCTTTGCCTGACCTGAGCTAAGGGTGATTTCAAGATAGCAGGTTAAACACAAAATAATCCCCTCTCAAGGCTGTGGCAGTCTATGAAATTAGGCAGGAGGTAAGACACCTCTTAATTCCCTAGTACATGATATTCCACAGGGTAATCCATGAAATCGGAGGCTGAGCGTGCCTGTGCAGCAGCCCTGTGGGCCCCGGAGGGAGCTGGCACCCCAGGGAACAGGAGAGCAGCCAGTGCAGTCCAGAGAGCAGGGTTGAAGCCCCACAGCACTGGGGCATCAAGCAAGGTAGCAGGGAGCACACCTGAGCCCCGGAGTACCTTGGGAATTTGTCGTATCGGCACTGAAACCTCATCCTCCTAGTAACTGCTACCAGTTTCTACATATGCAGAACCCATGACAACAGCACTTCAAAACTGTCTGTGGACCTCTGATTTTATCATTATAGTAAATAATAAAGACGTGCAAATGAGGACGATAATATTGCTTGTTTTACATGCAGAAGGTCAGAGAGCATGAATTAGTTACTCTCCTGTGTAGGCCACTGCTGGCTGTCTGACGGGCAAGAACAGACTACAAAGGACACTATTTCCTCTCTCAGAGTTAAGTAGAGACACGTGGTGCTGTGATTCTGCCTCGTCTCATCCATGAGCCCACTAACAGCCAAGGAACGCGTAGGAGAAAATAATCGACTACTGTCTGGAGATAAGCAACATATTATTCCTCCAGGGAGCAAGTGGGAGAACCAGGACGCAACAGCTGTTTTCAGTCACACTATTTCTGCCTTAGACTGCTCCCACTACGTACACTGCCTTGCTATGGCTTGAAAGGAATAGCCTTTATTTATAAATATAGAGAGATAAATAGATATATCTGTGTGCGTGTGTGCATCTGGTTGTAATGCAAAAGTAAGAAGAAAATATCCTTCCCACACACATTAATGCAAAAGTAAAGAGAAAATATCCTTCCTACATAAATTTATTTTAAAGTGTGTGTGCTAGCATATTTTTATTGTAGAAAACTGGTTATTTTGTCATTGGATTGTGTCCTTACTGCACTTAGCAGTTTGAAAAAAAAAAAAGTATGAATTCAAATGTAAATCACAGGACAAACAAGTATTTATTTGAATTTTTAAACAGCCTGGCGATTTCTCTTCTCTATTTCCTACTATAATATAAAACATGTTAAATGGAAAAATGTGTCATGAATGCAAATCCTCTATAAGTGAAAGTGTATATAGAGAGAATTAAGTTATTGAGCAAAGTCTAAAATAATTTTTCTACCAGCACAAATGAAAAGTAATGTTGCCAAAAAGTAAACACACCTGCAAAACCAGATTTAGGTAATAAGTCAAATCCTCCGACCTGTATATTTTTGTAAATTGATCTAGAATTCATCCAGTGAACACTTAAAGATAGTGCTTGAAACAATTTTTTCGTAACTGGAACTTTTATAAACATTTGCTACTATATTGTGATGTGTACCTAGAAGAGTGATACGTTTAATAGCATTCAGTCATCATATAATTACAACCACTGTATACAGCAACCATTTAATGATGTAGCTAAGCCAATTTAGGACAATATGTTCATCCACTAAGCTATTACAGCTTAGAATGACATTCTTATCCACTTTAAAGTTCAACTTACCATTAATTGTTTAACACTAATAGAGTTCTGAATAAATAAAGTCAACAAATTAGAATGGTATAGTAAATTGTAATTAATGTTGCTGTGTGTAAAATCCTTCTTTCATGAAGAGTAAGATGGCAAAGAAGATAGCTTTGCATTTTGCTAATGAAGTTTGAATTCTACTGCAAAACAACTACTTACCACTACCATCTTCACCTAAATAAAAAATGGTCAGATAAAAACTAAGAACTAACAAAGAAGAACCTACATTTCGTAGAAAAAAAAATACTCTTACCGTCATTATTGAGTTCATAGCAAGGTCATCTGCACTGTAAGCCTTCCAACATATGTATGTATAGACACATACACAAATATATATATATATATATAGTAAAGGCGACACATCTTCTCAAGAGCCCCAATTTATAAGGTTTCTAACTGCAATTTACTGCCTTCTTTTCCCACGTCTGTGTTCTACTTCTTTCTCTCAAGTTTCTATATTCAACTTGAATCTGGGAGGGAAGAACAAAACAAAACAACCCACAACAAAACAAAATCAAAGCCAAATAATACAAAGGATTTTCATCTTTATCTATCTGCCTGTATCTCTTGGTTATATAATCACAGCTATAATCTCTAGTAAATGCAGATTCAATCAGATAGTACAATAATGCTGGGGAAGATCTCTCAAAGCTGCGATGTGTTGTAGAATCTAAACTGACTGTCAAAGCTTCAAAAAGTTTCCATAAAATGACCAGATGGGGATGCAATCCTTCAAATCTTCTACAACAATAAGGGTAGCAAGACCATGAAACGTTAGCTTCTTGATCATCTGTCTCAAATACTGGGACAGAAATCCGAAAGAGAAACTTTTTCTCTTATGCTTCTCCAAAATTATGCGTAAGAGACTGTACCAAAACATATCCTCTTTGGTCAAATAACAAGTACATGTTTGTTTTCTGTTTTGTGAATCAAATAATTTTACATTTACTTTGCTAAAATTAAACTGTGAAGTTTCTTGTATATGGTGAGAGCATATGCATTTGTCTTCCTGAAGACAATGCAATTGTCTGTTGGCATCTGCAGGTCAAGAAACATTTTGTGAGGTTTTAAAAAATCAATTTACCCCATATAATATGAAAACTATGGTCAAGGCGTGTGATTTTACCTAATTTTCAAAGTTGTAACTTAACAGACCTAAAGCTGAACTGTTCCTCCTGAGTTATACCCAGGGATTATCTCATCCATAGAACTAAATGGCAGAAGTGTGGAGAAGAGTCCTAAGCGTGCAAGACTATGCAACCTAGAATAGAATGGTGAGTGCTACCATCATCTGCTTTGTTTCTGTGTGCTATTAACGAGCTGAAGAGAATGAAGTGTTACCATTAAAGAGAGAAATAAAATGTTATCGTACATAATAAAGTGACTTGAAAACACTAATGCATTTATACTGTATGAATTCAAGTCACATAAGCAAAGTTATCCTCCAATTAATGGTGAACTCAGTGGATAGTCAGAAGCAGCACATCCCAAATGGACAGTTACTAACGGATCTCCACAAAGCACAGGCTATAAAAGAAAAACACTTTCACGTAGTATTCACAATTCCTAGCTATCAAAGGGATGCAAGGTGCCAAGAAATGGTCCAGATGCAGCCTTATTTCCTTTTAACCAATAGACTGGTTAAGAGTGTAATACACTAATACACTGGTAACACTGTTTGCAAAAAAAATATGAGAGTAATGACTTAGAAAAAAACAACAGAGAACTTAGAAGAAAGGAGTAGACCCAGCCTTTACTGTTCATACACAAAGAACAGGGAAGTCTGATCTTGTAGTGGTTTATTTAATACTGGATTTAATCCATTTTCCTTGAGCCTGAAGCAGAGCTATTTTCCATATATTTAGATGTAACACCAGGTGTTTGAACACCATTTGCTAAGCATTCTGAAGACTCCACGTTAGGCTGCTCATTTCTATTCAGCAGGGCAGGAATCAAAGCTGACTTAAAAATCCAATATAGCTATCAGAGCTTTCTTCCCCCCCCCCCCCCTTNCTCTTTTAAAATGTATTTTCTGGGAACTGTGAAAGAATGAAAGAAATCCATAGTACTTGCAGTCTGAATCACACACAGAATTCTTATTTCTCGTAAATTCTTGTTTCTGAAGTTCATCACCTTTAAGCAAGGTGATAAACCACCCACCTTTTATGACCAAGCTCCTCTGAAATGATGTGCTTACTATGCAAAATTCAGATGATACTTGCAGGTAGCCAGGATAGAGAAATACCTCATTTTCTTCAGATCTATCAAAAGAGTTGGCTGCAGGTGAGATTATATGTAAATCCTTTCATGGTATTTGCTACACTTACCACATCCTTTGTGAGAGAGAAACCATGGCTAATGGGAAGCTTGCATTTTTGGTTGTGGAAGATCAGAGTACAATGATGTGGGCTTCAATATTTCACTTCTAAGAACATGCAATAAATGAAAAGCCCACTCCCAGATAATATGGCAATGAGAATAATGGAATAAACCTTGCTTCACCATTACTTACAGCTTGGAAAAGCCCAGAATTTAAAGTGTCAGTAGACTGAGATTGAGTATGAAAGTTTATAAACTGTTTAGGAAAGACCTGTGACAACACACTTTGGTTTAAAAAGTTCATCCACAATATTTTCTACATCTAATTTGGAGATGCACAGGCATATCTAACCATCACATGTACTTTTTCCGCACTGGCTGCTGTCATAGACAAGGTACTCACACCTAGACAGATAGATATGTCTGAAGCAGAAAGGCCATCACGTTTTCTCATGTTCTGTCAGCTTGTCACAGATTACAAAATGAAAAATCTGTTCGCAGGTATTAGGCATCCACTCTTTAATTTCTCATACAGGGTACCATACCAATAAAACGATGATGGACAGCACTATTGCATCAAGTGAGAGGAGAAAACAGTTCACCCTGATAACAAATCTAAGAATTCCTGCCCTTCTGAATCAGCATAATTCATTCACTTAGTACTTCATATCATAGATCCGTTAGAGGGCTAGACCCCCAGCTGCAGCATGGCAGCCATTTCTCTTAGGATGGGCATGTATTATAAAGACAACAGATACCAAAATAAAGCAAATCCTGCTGTCGCACAGAACTGACCCAAGCAGTTCTGCCAACACCCATGCCTGGCTCACGCTGCACCAGCAAAAGGTAAGTATCAGATGATGACACCAAGTTATGCAATTGGTTTTGACAAGCCTTGGTAATTAGGAAGCAGTGTGAACTGCTCAACAGACAAAACAAGTTCTGTAGTTTTCTGCATCACAGAGAGGAAAAAATCAGAGATTAGGACCATAACCAATTCAGAGCCAGCAAGACCATTAACTCTGCCCTCTAACCTGCATTCCTGTCACTCTGCATGGCCACAGAATCAAACGCACCTAGCATCAGCTACGGATTTGTAACCTTCAGTGCAGCAGCTGAACAATATACAAATTTCCTTCTTAACATCTTACCTCAGAAAGCTCCATAACCACCACACTGAACATATTAACAACACAACAGCTATTCCTTCTCAAACGAGGTGCTAGATAACTTCATTACATTTTTCCCACAACATAATCAAGGATCTAACAGTCATTGTGCAAAAGTAACTGCTACAGTGAAGATGTACAAGAAACCTGTTAGGATCGGTTTTGCCCCAAAGATGCATACTGTGAAAGTGTAACAGAGAAGCAAATTAGAGACAAATGTTTTAGAAAATGAGAAAATAAATTAAAGCTTTAAGAGTATTTTTTTTAATTCTCTGACATTTAAATTTAAGACTTGCAGACTGCATGTATTTATTTGTCTAGTTTTGTTATAGCAGTTAAATGCAACCTAATGTTAGGTACACACAGATTTTTTTTTTTTATGGCAGTTCTAACCTGCTTTATTTTTAATTTAAGAAAATTGAATATTGAAACAATATTATGCATGTGTAGTACAATCAGGTACTATATTGTACCTTGTACTATACTGTGTTTTGGTTTTAAATTTTGAAATAACACAGAACCCCCTTCTCCAATATACTGAATGGAAAAGAAATTTTTTCAGGTCAGTCATTAGAAGCCTTTTAGTATCTGAAGATTTAGGGTTTTTTAAAGTGTCAGTATCTGTATTCCTTTCTAGTTTTCACATACAGATCTTAAACTGGGAAACAATATTTTGGTATGAAAAAGCTCAACAGACATGATAGGAATTATTTAATTTGATAATAATTCTATAGTTAAATACCTCCTCTTAACAAGAATTTGTTTCAGACTTTCTCTTCCATCTTCATGGAACCAGAATCAGAAATTTAACTTCCCACACTTACTTTTTTGAAGGAAATCATATGTATACATGCATATCCTTCCAAAAGTTAAACAAATTTATCTCAACACAGGAATAAAATAACAGCCTATATGGTGTTGTGCTTTCTCCAAAATAGATTCTGAGCAGCAAGGATTTTATGTGAGATTGTCTGCCAAGTCTTAACTTGAACTATACTTTTGTAGTATTACCCTCACTTTAAACTACTGATTCACAGGAAAAGTCAGTTTCATCATTTTTCTTTCAATAGTCAAACACTTGAGACTTTTTTTTTTTTAAATTTTTATTCTGTGTTTACTTCCTATCACTCAGAGAAGTCATCACAGTTATCTAATGCTTCATAGGTGAATGTTTTGTAGCTAACATAAGTAGGCCATAAAAGGAATCAGTATGCTGTACAAAAAAAAATTACTTTGTAGGTAGGCAACAGAAATTAATTTACTACAGAAATATCACTGGCTGATGACAAACAGATGAATGATTCACAAATGCATATGAGAAAAAAATATTCTACAAAAATAAAACACGCTTGATTTTAGCCAGAATTTAGAAACGTGTTTACAAGATGTTCTAAGACAAGACACATTCCTTTCAATGTCCTTGTAAAAGTCCTCTACCTGTGTAACATGAAAAGCCTCATCCACTAACCCAAATCAACAAAACTACAACTACAAACAAAAAACCTACAAACTTACAAAAACCAAACTTTTGTCTAAAAGTCATATTCTTGCATCACTAAGTAACCGATTTAGTCATCTACGGTGGGAAAGCATTTACTAGTTCCATAGTGATATATTCACTCTGCATCATGCCATGGGATTATCTGCGATGGCTGTTCAACCAGTAAGCAAAACAGCAAAATGAGATTTCACACAGTCCTGTTTTAACTGTCATGCTCAACAATGCCATCTCACCTAAAAGGTCTGAAAACTGAACTGGGCTTTGACATCATGCATCAAGCTAAGCAGCATCAATTCTCTTCTTCAAGAGCCTAATAGACTAGGTCTGTTCTTCCAACAAATTCACTGAAATATCTGTAATGATCACAGCTCTGTCATTAGGGGTGAAAAAGCCTTCTTAACAAAACCTGAAAAAATTATCGCAGTTTGACAGATTTTTAAAACTAACGATTCAGTAGCCATTTGCTGTCTGACCTTCATTAGAATTTTTTTCATTATCGTGTTGCAAAAATCTATTACATTACTGACTGAAGCTATTAGTCACTAGAAAGCCACTAACATGTTCCCCAAACTGGGTAATCATCATTACCATTAATTTCAAAGGATAGTATTAAAAGAGACAATATTCAATATTGTACTCGCTAATTCCACCGTAATTTATATTATAAAAGCATGCAGGAAGGTTATACCAGCCTGGATGATTGGTCATTTTGTCTGAACCATTTTGTTTTCTAGGGAAAGCCTCAAGAGTATCTAGGGCATCTGGGGATACCTCAGTGGAATTCAGAGTTCAAGGAACCGTTCTGTAGTACTGATACAGTGGTAGTCGCAGAAGGCACCTATTTCCACATTTAAAAAGATCAGTACTGATGCAATACAGGGAAACAAGGAGAGAGGCAGGGCATTCCCTCACAAAGCTATTATAGCTTAAATCTTTCATCTTACTCTATTTCACGTGCGTTCTAGGGACTACCATGAAGACTTTGTTCCTATTATCCTCTCCTCACAGTATTTCTGTATGATCTAAAGCATGATCTGCTTTTCTGTGCTTTTATTTCTCTCATGTCAGGTTCGTTTACCAAATAAGGACACTTTCATTTTCTTTACATGGTATTTGATGAAGTCGCATTAACTATTTGGGTGCTATTCTTAGGATACATGATACCAAATGAATTGCCTGGAATATACAAATACTTATTAGTGCAAAATTTCAACTATGGAGTTAGAAGGTTGCTATATGCACTTACGGAACAGCTCAGCAAAACAGCTATCTTATTCATGATCTTAGCCTCTTTCCATACATTAAGGGCTTGCTTAGACAGGAAGCCTTAAAAGCAAAAAACAGTTTAACAAAAAACAACACAATATGCCCACCTTGTAAATCACAAGGATTTTTGTATCTAAGTTGTAAAACCTTACTTATGCACGCATGCACAGATACATATACATACCTATTTAATCTCAAATAGGACTAACTGCTATAATCCACTTTTACCATTCTCAAATTATCAAAGTTTTCAGTTGTCCTAACTCAAAATTCCAATTCAGTAACTTGAAAAATACATTAAATTTCTAAGAAACATACTTGAGAAAAAGTTGGAGGGTTTTTGGTAGACATCTGTTTAGATCCACCTATTTCTGTTATAAAGTGCTAGTTCAGTGCATTGCAGAAAAATACAGCTGGGAGAGATGCCCACTGCAAAGTTGTCTAATCTGTCCCCTAACTGCAAGACAGTATCAATGGTAATGCTATCACCCTAGATGGATGTTTCTCTAGCCTGTACTGTAATATCAGTAATGGTGAGGATTTCACAGCCTCTGCAGAGATACTATTCCAAGGCTTTACTATTGTTATCATTTGAAAGGGGATTTTGGGTTTCAGTTTTGTTTGTTTTCTCTAATTTCTAACCTCAATCTCTCTTCGTGAAAATGATTCAAGCTTTAAGGAAGTCCTAAGTGAGAGCAGGGTTGTGCAAAGGGTACATGAAGTGAAGCACTGTGGCGACTGTGGAAAAGAACAAATAACCTTTCTGGGCTGGAATTCCTGCCAGGAGGTGGGAAAACAGAAAGATGAGAAGGTCTAAGGAGAAGTCCTGTGGACCTCAAAACTAAGATGAACAGAACTCAAAGGTTGTAGAAGTGGTACCTAGGAATTGGGGAGCCAGGCCAAGAGTTCCTTTGTGGCTGTTTTCCATGTAGGCATAATGTCTTTACCATTACAAGTCATGGCACTCAGAAGATAACAGCGTCCTGGAAACGAGCTTTAACCGTAACACACACACACACGCACACGATGGGGGGTGGGAGGGAGTCTTTCTAATGGTGAAAGAAGCTACTCTCTCCTAATAAAATGGTGCAAAATCATCTTGCAAAGTCATCAATAACTCATACACAACAGACTTAGACACATCTATAAATAAACCACTAAAGAAAAGCAGGTAGCTCCAAGGTATAACTTACTCAGTTTTCCCAAAAACACGCTTCCCATTGAGACACTGTATTCCACTGTGAGCCACTGTATTCCTTTATCCACAGGGATAATGGATTAAGTCATATGAGAAGACTGAAATAGTCCGTGCCAGGTATGTCCCAGGAGTAAGAGGAGCTCAGCTCTTGTATTCCAGAACTTCAGCTTTTAGTCAACACAGATCTTCAAAGATGGCAAGGAAATGGGAAACAAGATGACAGCAGGATTTTAGTGCTGCCACCCAGTTTTCATTCGGGAGAAGCACAGGTGCTTCTGCACTGTATGACATAGTCATGGTCACCAGTGAGGTACATCTGCCCTGCTCACCAAAGGATTTCAATCTTGTAGAATTTTAAAGAGAAGGGCTAAACTGAGCACTCATTATTCTACTGAACCTGAGCCTTGGTAACTGAAAGAAGAATATGGTCCCACAACGTGCTAAAAGCAATCAGTGAACAGGCCACCTAGCTACCCTATATTTCAAATATAATATAGCCATTTTAGTTATTTCAAAAGAGTCTTGTCCATGTTCAGACTAATTGCAAAGGGAGAAAATAGCCTCTATAATAAAGCTGTTTATCTGAAATTAAAAACTGGATTAATTTTTCTTTCCCTCCTACACTACTGGAACCTCATCCAACTTCTATCATCTTCCAAAACACTTTCTAATTGAAACATTTGCAATTAAAAAAGAAAAAATCACAACAGCAAAAGTTGCGCAATTAGCAAGCCTGAAGACATGCATCTTTCCACAAAACTGATACATTTCAGGCACTAAATCCAGTTCCCAAATGAATCTACTACAGCTGGTCTAGAAGGAAAGTGCTGTTTGTAAGCTGAGTGGGTGAACTGACCAGCAGAATTTTGTCTGCTGTTCAGAGGCAACGGATCCAGACCCTTATCTGCAGGACTACAACAGCCCTTTTTCTAAGTGGAGAATAAACCTATTTTTCAGTGCATTAGCTTATCCTGCACCACTGCTTCCCTACTAAAGGAAGGATCATTTTCCATAATACAAAAAGCTATTAGATTTACTATGTGAGCAAACTGATATGTTGAATAACTGCTAAGTAGGGAAGATGAATAATAGCTCTATGGACTTTCAGAGTGGAAATAAAGATTCATTTATAACATTCAGTGTTTAGCTATAATCTACTGGTAATAGACACAAATAAGATTTCATACTCAACAGGAGAAATGGCACCAAGTAGTCATACAACTTCTGGCAATAAGATAATTAGTCAACTATAAACATTAAACTATATACCTGTAAAACCTTCCCCATCAATGTTGTGGTTGAGGGGAACAGGGTAGGGAAGGGGGACAAAGGAAGATAGAACGGAGAAAAAGTACCACCATCCAACCAAAGAGGTTCCTTTTAGGGTCATGGCATACATGTGATAAATTCACCACCCAACCACCTGACACAGAAAGCATTATTTTAACATACACAGTGACGTGCATACCATGACTTCTGATACGGACAGACCTGTTCATAACAAATCTGGGGAATTATACTCGAAAATATTCATGAACTGACTGAACCAAGTCAAATAACCCTTGGTCATGGAGCTTATGTCTTGGAGCTTAAAATACAGCTGTGCCAGAGTTAAGTTTAGAGCAGATAAGTGAAGTGAGAATGAAGACAGCAAGAAAAACTTTAATTCACATTTTTGCTAGCTCACCAGCTGGACCCAGGAAACAGCACACCAGCCACAGTCCTTCCAGCCTGCCATGCCTGCCAATATCCTTTTTTGCAAACAAGGTAAGACACAGATGGAGTAACACATAGCTGCTCTTGAACTACCAAGAGAGTCCCTGGTTTTACTTGTTTGCACTGCCTGAATAGAGAGCAATCTTAAACCAAGTATTATTTTTTTCTTTAACCTTGGCAATTCTTTGCATAATGTGTGGTGCCAGGCCCCATTTTTTTTTCTTTTTCTTTAAAGAAAACACTTAGAAACAAAGAGAGCTGGCCTCCCTAACCAGGTAAAAAAGTAGCACGTATAAGCAAGGTTTGATCTAAAAAAGTAACATGTATAGGCAAGGTTTGATCCAAAGTCATTACAATCATTATGAGACATCCATTAACTTCAACTGCCACAAGTTCAAGCTTATATATATGTTTCTTGCTGCTTATTTTGAAAATAAAACTTGCAAGCTATAAATGATAGGTTCTGCTGCACCAATATTATGGCCTAGTAAGTACTAAACAGCATTTCATTAGCAAAATTAAAAAGTGACATCTAACCATCTTTTAAGTGTCCTTCTTTCAAATGCATCAATTAAACTAAACTGCAAATGGACAACAGTGGGAAAAACATTCTAGCAGAGCTTGCCTTAAGCAGGTGATCCTTTCTCACACACAGTCATTTGAACAACAGCAGGACAATAACGACTATCCACAGGATCAGACCCTAATATTCAAATATAGCTAATTCAGGCTTAACTGTCATTATATCTAAGTATTGTTATGCTGCAAATGTAAAGACACTTCTACGCTGCAATTCATAGGGACAAATTATTTGTTTTCATGGAAACCGCTTAAAGATTTTTGGAATAACCACCAGGTTTCAGCCTTACTAGGACTAACCCAATCTGACTATACATAGGACTTCTAACACTTCGTTCTAGGGCCCAGGAAATTTTCAGTAGTCAGATACTCTTTGGTATCCAGGGCTAGATGGAAAACCTGGCAAATGGAGGTAGTACAAAGCAGCAATCACAGCAGCTTTTCAAAAGATCTAAACCCCCCACCTCATACTGCTTCTTTTCTATTACAGCAAGGGAATGAAAAATTATTGTGGCTGTCTCCTTTGCATGGCATCACCAGGGAAGAACGGAATGACCATCTATGTTGGGAGTATCAACAGAATCTGAATTCTGACTTTCCCCAAGAAGACTGCTGAGACAAACAGAATGGCACAACTCTCCCTATCGCAGTACCCTTGTGCAAAGGGGAAAGGCCATCCAGAAGCTGGCCTTAAACTAACTGGGGTACAATTACAAATCTTAATCATAGAATCATAGAATGCTTTGGGTTGGAAGGGACCTTTAGAGGTCATCTAGTCCAACCACCCGGCAGTGAGCAGGGACATCATCAACTAGATCAGGTTGCTCAGAGCCCCGTCCAACCTGACCTTGAATGTTTCCAGGGATGGGGCCTCCACTACCTCTCTGGGCAACCTGTTCCAGTGCTTCACCACCCTCACTGTAAAAAATTTCTTCCTTATATCTAGCCTAAATTTCCCCTCCTTTAGTTTAAAACCGTTAGTCCTTGTCCTGTCACAACAGGCCTTGCTAAAAAGACGGTCCCCATCTTTCCTATAGGCCCCCTTTAAGTACTGAAAGGCCGCAATAAGGTCTCCCCGCAGCCTTCTCTTCTCCAGGCTGAACAGCCCCAACTCTCTCAGCCTGTCCTCGTAGGAGAGGTGCTCCAGCCCTCCGATCATTTTTGTGGCCCTCTTCTGGACCCGCTCCAACAGCTCCATGTCCTTCTTGTGCTGAGGGCTCCAGAGCTGGACGCAGTACTCCAGGTGGGGTCTCACCAGAGCCGAGTAGAGGGGCAGAATCACCTCCCTCGACCTGCTGGCCACGCTTCTTTTGATGCAGCCCAGGATACGGTTGGCCTTCTGGGCTGCAAGCGCACACTGCTGGCTCATGTCCAGCTTTTCATCCACCAGTACCCCCAAGTCCTTCTCCGCAGGGCTGCTCTCAATCCCCTCATCTCCCAGCCTGTATTGATATCGGGGGTTGCCCCGACCCAGGTGCAGGACCTTGCACTTGGCCTTGTTGAACCTCATGAGGTTTGCACAGGCCCACCTCTCCAGCCTGTCCAGGTCCCTTTGGATGACATCCCGTCCCTCAGGCGTGTCAACTGCACCACTCAGCTTGGTGTCATCTGCAAACTTGCTGAGGGTGCACTCGATCTCGCTGTCTATGTCATTGATGAAAATATTAAACAGCACTGGTCCCAGTACGGACCCCTGAGGAACACCACTTGTTACCAGTCTCCATTTGGACATCGAGCCGTTGACCACTACCCTCTGGTTGCGACCATCCAACCAGTTCCTTATCCACCGAACAGTCCACCCATCAAATCCATATCTCTCCAATTTAGAGAGAAGGATGTTGTGGGGGACCGTGTCGAAGGCTTTTTGGAAGTCCAGATAGATGACATCCATTGCTTTTCCCTTGTCCACTGATGCAGTTACTCCATCATAGAAAGCCACCAGGTTAGTCAGGCAGGACTTGCCCTTGGTGAAGCCGTGCTGGCTGTCTCGAATCACCTGCCTGTCCTCCATGTGCTTTAGCATTGCTTCTAGGAGGATCTGTTCCATGACCTTGCCAGGCACAGAGGTGAGGCTGACAGGTCGGTAATTCCCAGGGTCCTCCTTTCTACCCTTTTTAAAAATGGGTGCAATGTTTCCCTTCTTCCAGTCATGGGAGACTTCACCTGACTGCCATGACTCTTCAAATATCATGGAGAGTGGCTTGGCAACTACATCAGCCAACTCCCTCAGGACTCTGGGATGCATCTCATCAGGTCCCATAGACTTATGTATATTCAGGTTCCTCAGGTGGTCACGAACCTGATCTTCCCTTACAGTGGGAGGGGCTATAAGATTATAACACACACTAAGTTCAAGATCTACAGGCAATACATAAACTCCAATACTTGCAGTCAATGAAGGTTACGGGCAAAGAGTGACAGGCATTGAAGAAATGCATAAACTGCTCTGTAAAAGAGCAATCTATTAAGGGCTTACATTTTGGATGGTTTGAGAAACACAGGGGGAAGTGATTACTGCTGCTTTAAGGAACAATGCAGGAAAAAGAAAGGCAATTTAAGCCTGGAGGTAGCTGATACAGAATGCCAGCTGAACTAGAGGAACCTATGGAGGCCCCTGGGATTGCTGGAGAGATGGAAGAAGGGTTTCAGTTAGGTAATTAGAGCTTCAATAGAAGAATAAATACTCCACAGGCAATCCACAGGTTCTTCTCACCTCTTGTCACTTCTTCTCTCCAGCAGTGACAGCTGCTTGTGAAAGCAAAGGGAAAGGTCTCTCTCATTCAACTCATTAGTTAGTAATCCTCACTGGTAATACAACAAGGAGCACAATACCAGGAGGAGCTGCCAGCCCTTCCCTCCACTGCTCCGAGGCAGAATGCAGGGCTCAAGGTCTCCTAGGCACTCACCCTAGTAACAGTGACACAGTGGTGGAGCCAAAGGCCACAAATACACTTTTGAAAGAGGAAAGACACACTCCAGGGCAGGTGAGGCAATATTCAGGTCACTTTTTTTCTGCATTATTCTCCTACTCCCCCCTCTTCATGTGCCAGAGGGAAAGAGACTGCTGTTTGTAGCCAGGGTCCTGAAGCAGGAGGTAGCACCTTGCTAGGCAATCACAGAATCACAGAATCTTTTGGTTGGAAAAG
>VYZW01027316.1:4652-50262 GCA_013401315.1 Balaeniceps rex
GAAGATAGCTTTTTTTACAAGACCAAGGATTAACATACCTCCTCTGCCAGCTGATGACGTATGACATGTTGCATTGTAAACATGAAGTATTTATCGCTTTTATTTTAATGAAGTTATTAGATTAGCCAAGTTTCTTTAAAAAAAAAAATTGTGCAAAAGCTAATATACACGTTTTGTAAAAAATAAAAAAAGTAAAAAAAGTAAAAGTAAACAAAAACATATATATAAATATATATACATATATATTTTATAATAGCGACTGCAACAAGGCTTGGTTTTTCCTTGTTGTGAAACTGACATCTCTGAAGACAACTTATTTTATAAAAGATCGACTATCCTGTTAAGAGCGTGTACAGTTTTTATGCTGTTTTATTTGACTTAAAGGCTGGAAGACAGAAACAAAGTGAGTTCAGGCAAATTCACTGTAGTGTAATTTATTTATAGTGCCTTTTTTCCTTGAAGGAAAATACCTACTTTAAGATGTATTTTAAGACTGAAATTTTGTTCTTCAGTATTTGTCATACAGTAGAATGGAACCATTGAGCTGGTTTTGTTTCTGATACCTGAAATGAAAATACTATGTTCTAAAATTGTCACTTTTTTCAGCTTTATTATCTGTAGCTTATTATGTACATTGTATCCTTTAGCACTGTCTGTGTTATAGCAAAATATTATCACCTGCAGTGTCTTTAACACTGATTAGAAGTGATGTTAAACATTGCAGAATTCATTTGCATGTTCTTACTGTGCACTAATAGATTGTTTTCATTTCAGTTGTGTCTAAAGTATCTTTATATTCTTAACTAGACTCTCAGTTTAAACGGAGGAAGGAAAAGGGTGACAGGTCTTTGTTTTGCTGTTTAATGAAAAGGGAGTTAAAAGAGCAATGTGAGCTAGCTGTGTGGAAAGACTGCTAAAGGAATATTGTAGTAATTTCTACAGTTTTAAAGATTCTGACCTGATTCAAGAAAGTACATATGTGCTGATTTCGGAAAGCAGCTGCATTAAGTAAGGGTGCTTAAACACGTGTTCATCCTAAAGGATGTGCTTTGAGGTTAGTGCATGCAAGTGCTCTTGAACAGTGACACTTTCCAGGAGGAAGGTGTATAATTCTGGAAGGTACAGCTCACTTGATTGCTAGTTGGAGCAGCTAAAATCTGGTAAGAAGTGATTTTACTTGTGACCGTTCATTTTAATGAAAGACTGTCACCCTAAATTCCCGAGAATGCCAGTTTCGTGTCCTTGCATCCTGCAAGTATGTAAAAATACTTCTTACTAAGCTACTATAATAGAGTTTCTCATATTTTTCTAATTATACATTACCTACAAAGAGAGGTGCCCAACACAAGACTGACTTTGCAAATTGCTGGAATCTCCTAGAAGATCATGCTGTCTCTTAATTAAAGCAAAGGTCAAATTGGTTCTAGATTTTTATATGTCAGGAAATCAAAACAACAACAGCCAAAAACTAAATGGACTTATCGGAACCAATCAGAATATTCTAAAATATTTTGTAAGTAAATGTTCTTTGTGAGTTGCAAGAGCTTATACTCTGTTACCTTGTCAAAGATCAGGAAAACCTGAGAGTGAAACTGAATTGCTTTTACTTGTCTAAGCTGAGGCAAAAATTAATGGGAAAAAAAATTGTAAACCTCTAAATCATTAATCAATGAGGATGATTAATGCAGACATTTAATTTTAAGGTAGTATTCCCTGTTTCCTAGTATGGCCTGTAATGATTACAGGCATCAAGTGATTCGATTGTATAGCAATACATGTGAAATTAAAGTATATTTAGCATTTATCGTGCTAACCATCCTGAAGTCTGTTTTTGCCAGTAAGCTTTGGTGGGTGTATATTGGGTTCCTTGGGTGCAACTAGACATATTCAGAAACTATGCAGGTAAAAACGAAATCATGTAAGAAATTTTTAGTGTTTGGGTAAAAGTCTAGGGACAGCAAGCTTTTCAGTGCTCATTACTTGAAAAGACCAGTTAGTCAGAATTTCGCATCTCATTTTCAGTGGAGGCCCTTACATAGTAGTGTTTATCAAAAGTTACCATGCAGTGACACCAGAAGTACTTGCTGTATACTAAGAACAGACAACACCGTGTTCCCATGAGGGTGGTCAGATACTGGAAGAGGTTGCCCAGAGAGGTGGAGCTCTCTGTCCGTGGAGGGGTTGAGGACTTGACTAGACATAGCCTGCAGCATCCTGGTCGCCTTAGGCCGGCTTTGAGCAGGGGTTGGGGTAGGCACCTCCCTTCCACCCTGAATTGTTCTGTGACTGTGTAACGAAGGGGCAATGTCTGGTGGCCTCTCTGTCAGGGGGTGCAGTTGGTGTTTTTAAATGGTGACTGCTGTGAGATGTCGTCGGCATGTCTTGTGGGTCTGTGATTCTGACTGCTGCAATGAGTTCTGTCTTGATGTGGTAATGAGTTATCAAATTCAGTATTCATCTCTCTTGTTTTTGTCACAGTTCTGTATGATTGTGTCATTTTTGTATTATTTGAAAGTATTTCTTCTACAAAATAAAATAATTTGCCATAAAGAGAAATAGAGTTGTTATATGTCAAAGACATTTTTGAATGGTTTATATTTGCCACATTCATGATGCTTTCATAAAGAAATTTTGTATTCTGAATAACACTGCCATTTAGGTGAATGTAATGAATTTTCAAATAAAAGTAAGAGAGGAAATCTGTGAAATCAGAGATCCTAGAGAGGTTACACTGAAGACCTGAAAGGGATGCAGCGTGTAAGGAATGGCAGGTATGTTCTCCCACGTGCTTATCACTCACGATAAGCTGACAGCTGTATCAGAGGCTCGTAGTTGAATATTCCTGGATTTCATGGGTAGCTCCACTTACAACATGTTGAACTGCCTTTTTTTCTAACAGAAGTTTGTGCTTTGTAGATTTGTATTGGAAGTAAGTTGACATTATTGGTTCTGTAATATCTTACTTATGACTAATTCCAAGGTGGAAGCCACTCAAAAGAATATGAGATAACTCTTTTAGGCTGAATTTTACTGCTGCTTTCACAAAGGAAACGTTAAACCTGCATAATCGCGGAAAGGCCATTTCCCAGTTTCTCTCTGCAACCCTAAGCTGCAGGAGCACCGGCAAAGTCATAGTACTGACATGTGACTCCTGTCTCTGTCCAGTATTTGCAAGGCATTAAGGGTATGACAGAGTTTAGGTTATTTTTAAACGGTCTGCTAGAAATAGTCATTTGGAATACCAACCGTCTCCGTCTCACTACCATCAGGATCAACAATAAAAGCTATAATGGGTATGTCGGTATGGGTTTTCTGTTATAAGAATGAAGTCTTGTATGTATTTCTTGCTGCAGTTTTTGTAAGCACTTTGCAAGACTTAAAGGTAAGTGCTGCATAAAAAGAGCAATTTTTTTTTTTTAGGACTTGGATTAACTATGTATTTTGTTTTCAGTGGATGTAAAACTAAAGTTTGAATTTTTAGGGAAGAGGGCACTTTACAGCTTGTTTTGCATCCAGTCTCCTTTTTAACCTTAGAGTCATATATCTTTGAGAGGAGGAAAAACGTATTTACAGAGAGACTTGAGAAACTGCAGGCTAGCAAAAGCAAGAACTATATTTTCCAAAACATCATGTGAAGAGTATTTTCTTTTTCCTGAGACCACTCAATTGACCAAGTATCATTGGAAGAAAATACCGAAGAGTAAAGTTGATTTGGTTTTGGAATCTGTAAATGTCAATTAAGTGATTTGCTTGCACTTTGGAATACCTCAGTATTCTTGGAGTTAAAAGCTTCTTAGGAGCTGTTTCTGGCTTCTTAGGATTTCTGATAATCTCTTAAATTTGTACATACATCTCTAGGTTATAGGATCACATTTTCTATTGAGAATTAGGTATTCTGTCCCTTTCAGTTTGTTTGCAGTTAGACCATCCAACTAAAAATACGCATTTGGCAGCGACCCAATGAGTTCAGCTGCGGTAATAGAGAAGAGAAAACTAGGATTTGAATTTAGGAAAATCTGTTCATGAAAAAATGGGAGATTGAGACCCTTGCGCTCATTTGGTTAGTGCACAAAATTACTATTCTGTGTCTAGGACATCATGTTTGTGTTACAGAGCGTGTCTTGTGGCACAGAAGTTCCCAGGTATAAATGTTTCTGTTTGACCAACTAAATGCTGCTTGCTGTTTTCCGTGTTTCCCCTTTCATAAACTGATTAAGGGAAATTGCAGATAACATTATCAAGAAAATAAATTAAGTGCTGAGTGTTTGTTTAACTTCCTCCACAGAATTCAATTGGCCTATTAATACTGATTTTAATGGGCGCAAAGAGCAGACACTGGCAGGAAGTTAGGACTTCTATCACTTTTCCTCACTTCTTTGGCATGGTTATAGTAGGCCTGGGGCTGTTACTCATCTATGAATGACAGAGAACTGTGATCTGCAGTGCTGTGTGTGAAAGGTGTAATCAAATCTCTTCTCTAAAGGCATGCTTCTCGCTCCAAAAAGGTGTGGGAACTTCAGATGAGGCAAGCTAAGTGTTCAAATTTCATAATAAAACCCCAAATCTGTGGCTTCTGTATGGGGAGTCCCTATCAGAAATGAGGCAGGAACTTTCTTCAGCTTATAGACAAGATTTGGAGAAGTTGTGTAGCCATTCTGAAAAAAGGTTTGGTACACCCTGTATCAACCGGCTTGCTTTGCTGGACCAGGCTGCCTGCTTAGCGCATCCATAAATACCTGCTCAAACACACTGGGGGAAAAAAAGTCTTCCAGAACTGTGCTCCTTAGCCTTTGAAGTGAGTGGAAGCCGCACATGCACCTTCAGTCACCCATGGATATTTTCATGCGTGCTTCCGCAAGATCTCCCTTTACCTAGCTGTTGCATCTGCTTGGTGATACAAAGCGCATCCCTGGATACCCTTAAGGGTAAAACCACTCTGCACAATATTCAAATATGGTAAGGTGAATGTCCTGAAATAAAACACATTGCACAGGTACAAACATGTACAAGATCTTCACAAAGAACTGTTACAACTGTGCCTTGCGGAATGTGATCCTAGTGGCTTGTACAAAATTTGTACAATCAGAACTTTGGAAATGATCATTTTTTTGTAGGACTCAAATGCATTGTGGAGTATAATAAAATTCTTAAAAGAAAAAAAAAACAAACCACACCCACCCCCCCCCTCTCAAATCCCCCCAAATTATGGTTCTGAGATGTAATACTCAGTTAACCAAAATGTGACAATCAGGCTAATTGCCTTTTATTTTTTTTTTTTTAAATAAAAACAAACCAAAAAACAAAACAAACAAAAAAAAAAACCCAAACATTTTAGGATGTCGTTTTTAAATATTTGATGGGAAAACTTAAGCAGAAGTTTTGAAAAGGCAAAATAGGCTGGCATATAGGAGAGAATCTTTCAAGCAGCGAGAGTTGCATTGAAGAAAAGGCAGAAGGCTGCAAGTGGAGGGATGGTGGGGAGAACGAAGAAGTGGAGGTAACAGGGATGAAAGCTTTGAGGTAAGCTTGTAAAGTTTGAATATGACACAGAAGATGGAGGGAAGTCAGTCTGAATAAGCTTGAAATGGAGCACTGGGAGAGGGAAAAATGCAAGGCATGGTGAAATTGTGGTTTGTCTCATTTCCAAGCTGCTGTGATTACATATTTCATAGAGATGAAAGAAAATGTGACACCTGGGCGTTGCTGCAGAGTCAACAGGAATACTTCTCGGTTTGCATGCAGCATACTTGCTATGGTTTTTCTTGGTGAAAAATGTGATCGTTGTTGCTGTTGCAAAAGGATCCACAAAGCCTTTGAAAAATAATTAGCTCAGGTTAGGGGGGGGGAAAGCAGCACATGTTCTAGTGGTGACCGAGTAGGTAGGGCAGAGTAAAGAGGCTTGCAGTTTAATCCAGCGGGATTGCAGACTGGTCCGTCTCCCTCTGGCCCCGTGTCCTATCAGATATCCTATAGACGGAGGATGCAGTCACATGATTGTTACTGCTTCCTCCCCATGACATCACTGCTTTTGCAGCCATACCACCCAAGAAAGGATGCTATTAAAATCTTTGGGACTGGGCTAAATGATGTTGCATTGCAGGTAAGCAACATAATTGTTCGAAAAATTGACTTGCCGCTTGCTCTCGTGCTGCCGTCCTAGAGCTCCAGCTCTGTTGGGCAGAGTTTCTGCTGGAAAATAAAGCGGCACAGTTTCTCTGCAAGCAGAGGGCTTGCAGGTGCAGAGGCTGCCTGCTGGCTCTGTGCTGATCTCCCGGCTGACATCTCGAGCAGAAATGCTGCCAGATGGAGCTTTAAAGCTGAAGAAGGCCCTTTGTCCCTGTATTTTGCTATGGCTCCTTCGGGTGTCTGCTGAATTCTGTATTTACGTGAGCACCCATCATCATCCAGTCGTGCGGAGGGAGAGCAGCAATACTGTTTTGCTTGCATTCCCTGCCTTTTTTTTCCTGGATGCCTGAAGGAAGTGGTTGTTGTACAGACAGACATGTCTGAGCTTATAAAGGAACGAGGATTAACTTGCTTAGGGGGTTAGATGTATTTGGGGAAAGAGGCTTTTCCTTTATTGTTAGTTTTTGCTGACGTGGTTTGAAAGTACCTAGTCTGGCAGGTTTCCTACACAATTTGCTGTAGTGGAAGGTAGGTTGTGCTTGTCGCTCAACACAAGCATGAAAAATTATTTTCCGGAATGGACATACAAGATGACAAGCAGATTTTACAGAAAATGCCTATCACCAAAAGGCTGAAAAATCCAAGCTGAACTGCTTTTTTGGACTGTTGGTATTTATATAAGCAAAGTCCAGAGTCTGTTTTCTTTTCCTGGTGTGGGTGTTTAATTATACACTCTGTACAAATATATGAGGACATATATTTGTGGAGAAAAAATGGTGACTTTTCTCTGGTGGCTTTTTTCTGTATAGCTTTTTTAATATATTTTAGGGTTTTTTAAATATTTTGTTACTTTTAAAAATTATTCTAATACAAATCTTAGAATGCAAGAAGCTAAATTAATTTTTGAGCTTATACTAGTCAGAAAAATAAAATTATACCTTTTTTTTTTCTTTTTTTAAGAATTCTGATAAATAATTCTGTGCCTTTGCCAGAGAACGGAGGATGACTCAGCTGCAGCTTCATCAGGCAGAGTCAGGTGACTTTTCATTCCTAGCCTGCAGGAAGTTTTCTTATTCTTGAAAATCCCGTTCTTTGTTCAAATATATTTTTCCCACTATTGGAAAAATCTGAAAATTTGGCAGGCCTATGGTCTCTGTGTGCTCACCCATACACTCGTGGGGGAAATTGTGAATCTCCTGTGCTGAAGGAGGTTGTACGTCCTAGTGAAAGATGAATTCTGGTTTCCAGCGATCAGGTATGCAGTAGTGTCAGGATCAGAAAATAAGGGGGGGGGGAAGTGTATAATGAATTACTGAAATGAAGTAAGAAAGGACAACAGCTCTTCAAAACTGAAAAGAAAAATAAATTTCAATTTTATTGTTCTCCAGCAGAACCTCTGGGTTTTTTCCAAGACTGAGCCTCAAAAGCAATAGAAATACAAACCCGGTGCCGTATGAGGTGGCAGGGGGGTTGCATCCTGACAGCGCCTGCGCTGGGTTTGTTCTCCTGAGTCCCTCTGAAGTCAAGGCTGGGTCAATTCTCTCCAGCACTGGGTGTGAGTCGAGCCGTGCTCTTGCTCACCGGGCGCACCGAGGCTTGGCTGTTTGCCCACGCGAAGTGCGCAGCAGGGCTGCCACGCGCAGGTGTTCCAAGCGCAATGGGTTTCCCCTCCACCCCGGATCATATTTGAATGCCCTATGGAAATACGTGCGGGACGGTGGTTCTCCTGGTCTCCTGATTTGAGTCCAGGCATCTTTTGTGCAACAAAAGACAAGGTGCCAGCCTTCAATGTGCGCTGGGGCAACTCAGAAATTAAGGGCTTAAGTCCTTTAACAGTTATTTAATATAAAAGGGTGACCGTGGAAACATCCCCAGCTGGAGGGCTCTCTGCCTGGCAGCGCCAGGGTGCTCAGCCCCTGCACACGTCGGGGTCTGCCTTGTAAAGGTTGTACCTTTTCAAAGGTAGTGGCTGGTGGCTTTTAAACAAGGACTGGATGAGGAGAAGGGGATGGTGCTGGAGGGGAGCATTTGCCCCAGGATTGGGTCCTTCCCATCTGCCTGGAGCGAACAGGCTCTCCGGAGTGCCACAGCCTCCCTGGTTTGGGAGCTGCTTCATCATGAAGCCGTTGTTTGTTGGGCTGGAGGGGAAAGTGAGCGGGATCATGACTGTAGCCCAGTGCTTGTGCAGGGGGAAGGGGGAGGCTCCCACTCCCACACCTCACCCACAGTTCAGGACCATCTCGTGTGTGTTGGTGGTCAGTGTTGTGTCGTGTGGGCCTCTCTCAGGTCTGACCTGCTCTCAGCTCGGCATCGTGCACGACCCTTGAACAGCGATGTTGTGCCCGTAGGTACCAGTCCTTTTCCAGTTTGCTTTTGCCATCAGGCTGCAGCTTGCAGGGTGCCCGAGGGGCACGCGTGTGTGTGTTGATTTTTCCATTTAGTGAAAGGGAATCAGGTTGTAGAGTAGGAGTTTAATTCGTGTGTGTGTGTGTATGTGTGTGTGTGTTTGCATGCATACGTACACACCAGGTATTGGGTTTTCTCAGATTTCTTCATCTCTAGTCCAGCAGAACCCGAAAGAGAAACTCTGGCAGGGTTATGGTAGGCTGCTATTCCTAAAACACTTTCAGCGTGTTGCTTTCAAACATCACCCCAAGGAAAAGGTTTCCCTGTCTTGCAGGTAGGGGAGCTTCCTCTCGGCGGTATGAAGTAACTCTCGTCTGTAACCGCGCAGCCCATCGGCATCAAACGCAACAGTGAAAACCAGTGCCCTGCGAACAGGAAAACGTTACCCTCCATCTGTGTGAATATGACTCACTGCCTCCACTCAAATCATGAGAAGTGACATGGTAGAACAGATTAATGGCTTTTCGACTGCAGGTTTATCAGCTTTATTTCAAGCTGAAGGCTTAAAAAGGTTTTCAGCGAGAGGTGCATTTAATGCCATTGAACACCCCATTTAAGGGGAGCGCTTTTTAGGAGTAACTATATACCAGGGCATTTCCCTTCTGACAGTGCAGCTCTGTTCTCTCTGAATGTATTTGTCTTTTTTGCAGTCCAAGAACCATTCCTGTCCCCCCCTCCTCCCCAGTCCTATCATTTTCTGAGTGAGGAGACAAAGAGCAGCACTGGAAACCCAAACCTGGTGCTGCAAAGCTCGACCGTGTGTGGCACAGAGAGGAAAACTGTACAGCACCCCGATCCTTCAGCCCTGGCTTTGAGCTCTGTGGCAGTAAAAACAGCTGCTTCAGGGGGAAAATTCCCCTCTTTTTTGTGAGGAAGGGGACTAGAGGAAACCAAGAATAGAAACTATGCATGCTGCTACACTGGTAGCCTGATTTCCAGTCTGTCCTATCTTCTGAAGTTTAGTTTCTTACACTAGATGCTGAAGGGTTTCTGAATTTTTTTCTAATCAAATCTTGTTTCCTTCAAGAAGCAAGGGTGTGCGGGGTTGATGCAGGCCCATGGGGCTCATCTGCCCAAGCTGATGGGCTGTTAGCAGAGGGGCATCCTTGAATGAAGATGTTTCAGCTCAGTTTGAAAAATGCAGATAGACGTTCCAGAGCCAGCAATGCTTCCCTCCTGCTTTTTCCACAGCCCCGACATCAACGCTAACAACTAAACTTATTGGAGGTACCTTTAAGACTCACTGGGAAGAGAGAAGTAGTTTAGTATTTTTTTTATACGGAGCCAATTCTGAGTTATGTGAGTGCAAAACTTCCACTTGGAACTCACGGGGAAAGAGCTGGGATTTTTTTTCCCCTTCCCTTTCTGACATAACTCAGCAGCTGCGCTAAGTTTGCTCAGACTTTCCAAGAAAACTCAAATGGAGACCAGACACACGATATTTCATACCGAAGGGAACTGGCTTCAAAAGGGAGAGTCATCCTAGGAAGGAGCGGGGAGCGAGACGCCGGAGCGAGGTGCGCTCCCTCGGTGGGTTTGCCCCTCGGGGGAAGAGAAGCGTGGTGACCCAGGGGCCTCCCAGGAGGAGGAAAGGAAAAGAGGGAGTCAGGCTGTCGCCGAAGCATCGGGAAGCCCTGAGGGTCAGTTATCAGCTCCCGGGGTGCGCTGGTGCACCCCATGTCCCCCCGTGCCTCCCTTTGCCTGCGCTCCCGGCCAGCCCTGCTATCTCCTCTGCACTCACCCCGTGAGCACGTGTGGTGGTTGAGGAGGGGCGGTCGGAAGCTGTGGTTTGGTCTGGAGGAGCCTTTAGTGCCTCAATTTTCCACCATTTGTCCCAAATATTCCCTCCTGCCTTCCCTTTCTCTCCCAGGCCCTCTCCCCTGTGATCTGGTGCCCTGTGTTTTTTGAGCTCTGCTGTGGCTTCATCATTTTTTCCATGGAGGTTACTCAGGGTAAAGCTGCACATCAAAGATGTGACTGTACTTAGCTTGCCCACACTATCATAGCAGGAAACTCCTTAATATGTGGTGGTGGGGCCATACAGTAGAACGCTGCAATACTTCACAGCAGTATTTCCAATGCTGCAGCCTGCCTGTGCTTGTGTGGCGGGAGACTGAGGGTTTGCAGTGCTATTTACTTGCCTATGGGCGCTGCGCAATTAGTCCTTGAATTGGAAGAAAAGCATTTGCCAATTTTATTCTCCCATCTTCCCTCTGTATTTTCCCAATTTAACTATCCTCCACTTCTTATGTGCCATATTATGTTTCCAAAAAAAGGCCTGTAACTATTTTCAGCCTTTTCTTGTTTTTCCAGGAGTCTCAACCTTGCTCTGATCCAAGGCCATTTTAACATTTTTTTAAACACCATCGTTAAGCCAGAAGGTCAATAAATCAATCAGCTTGTTCAGTCTCAGGGTTCTAAGTGAATAGTCTTAAATTGCCCATGGATATTTTTCAACCTGCGGAAACCCAGTCATTCAGCCTGCTTGCTTTTGCTGAAGACATCTTCCTTGTGAAATCATCACCCAACAGCATCTTACTTCTTGTTTAGAAGAATGTTTCATAACCATTTACCTGCAGTCTATGCCCTGTAGGGTGTGATTGTCACATCGCCGTTTCTAGATTGTCTTCTACGAGGTGTGGCGGGTGGTGGAAGGGGAATTACATCCATCCTGCTTTGTCTTCTTGGCTCCAGGCGCAATAGACCTCATTCTCCGACCCCTCCCCAAAAGGCATATGGCCCTAGTCATCTCTCTGTACTTTTCATTCATCTCTTTCAAGGTGACCCCAGTAATAATCTTGCTTGCTGACTTCCTGAGCAATTATCAGGCCCATTTTCTCTGGCCAGGTGGTACTGAAGATGTGTGGTGTAACTGTGCTCAGCTCTGGGAACTTTCTCCCTCAGCCTTATCCTCTTCTGGCTCTTTCTGAACGCTGACTTCTTCGGCTCACTCTGCGGGCAGCACTGACCTCCTAATTACCTGGATTCAAGGCCTGGATGCGAGTGCTCTGTGTCCATCTCTGCAATTGGGTCTAAATCCCTCGGCCTGGGGGTGGATGGATGATGACAGAGCACCCAGCTCTCAAGATGAGGTGCCTTTGCTTGACAGGTCACGTTGACCAGTTAATGGCCATGAGGCTCGGGTACTATGCTTGGCTGGTTTGAGAATACAGTGCTAGGAACGGTCAATACAGGTGTTAAGGGCATAGAGAGTGGCAAATCATCCATCAGTGTGAAGGAGTCTTGTGGTGATTGCCAGTTAGTAAACCAATAAGATTGCATTGTTCATTACTGGGTAATATGGAAAATAAATTCCAGGGATTTTCACAGCCCCCATGCTGTTTAGCTTGTGCAGTACATGCTGTCATGTCACGTCTATGAGCATGGCTGATCTGACCAGCCATTCAGATCAGCGCCGTGCTCAACTCCAGTGGAGTTGTGATTGAAATGACTGTGAATCATTTCAAAAGCATTGTGTCTGGAGAAGGATTTCCCTGCTTTCTCATTGTGCTTATATTGGTACCAGAGCGTGGAAAAGCTCTGAGCGGCACTGTAGTCTGCTTTTGTGTGTGGGTTAACTCATGCCACATTTGGAAGAGATGGAACAGGTGATGCTTTGGATGCCCTGGAAAAGTCATTCCAAACAAATGTGAATTCAGGAACTTGCAACAGGCCTTTAGGTTTCTGCTTTCTTCCCCCAGCCTCTTGCCAGGTTCACTTCTACCTTATGCTGTAGCAGAGGAGTCATTGAAGAGAGGTGTGTGTTGCTGCCTGCGCACTGTTACGTTTCACATAGCAACCCCCCCACTACTGTCTTCAAGGGAAACAGCGTAAAGATGAAAACATGTAGGTGAATGTTCATCTGCTAGAAACATTTGAAGTGTTGAAGTAATTCAGTAACTGTGATCTGTTGAGAGTAACTTGAAACTTGTTGGAATTGCATTGAAAAGCGTACTGCCTGCCTCAGTGCAACGTGTCCAATTAAAACAGAAAACAGGATGAGGAGAACGTAGCATGGAACTAGCATGTCTAGTAGCGGAAGGCCAGGGCCAAGACTTTTCCTTTGATGACTGTTCAGCTAGTTGTTTCCCATCAGTATACTTTCCAGCTTCTTTGAACCATGGGATGTTTTGGTCTGTGCTTGCCATGTCAAATACGTTTCAGATCCAATCAGTCAGCCAAAATAATACCTAGAATGTCAGTTCACTGATAGAACTCTTCTAGCTGTGGCTTTTACGTTTGCACATGCTGTAACAGTGCTATAAAGCTGAGAGGTTGTCAGCATTTCCGTTGTAAGGGTAATTTATCGCTCTTCTATAAAACTTAGCTCCAAGCTGCAGTGTATCATACAGCTGGTCTGAATCACACGGTGAGTTTACTGACTGTTAGACCTGCAGAAAAACCATGACCTTAAATATAATAATACTATCTTTTGGTTCTTTAAAAAATAACAAAAAGGGAGTAAATGTAACAGAAGAGACCTGCAGTCTATGCAACGTGTCCTGTGCTTGTTGGCATGTCCCAGCCCGTCGGGCAGATCATTGTGTTCGCACCCTGGCTTCTGTAGGCTGTTTGCACTAATCTCTTCTTTGCTTTCTTTACGTAGGAGGCTTCAGTGATTACTTACTTAAAAAATTATCTGGCTTCCTGCAGGCCTCACAGGCTAATCTTTGGACTCGCTCTTTTGATCCTTACCTTCTGCTGCTCTCATGCAACACCTCAGATGTTTGTAGGGCAGCATGTCTGTCTTTCCGGCTTCAGAATATTGTGCAGCAACCATGTCTAGCTGGGAGATCTGGGACTGAACATCAGGTTGATCTGGCGCAAGGCTTCTGGAAGATGTCTAGGGTTATGTGGCAACCGGGAGAGCCTCATCAAGAGGCACAATTGCCAGTCTAGCACTGTGACCTCTCTCGATTTGTGAATCAATCCCTGCCAGGACCTTGCTCCATCTACAGGACCACAGTAGTCTGACATGGGTCTAAATCCAGGGAAATCTGCTAACCAGGCTTCAAGGAGGAACTCTCTTGAGTTCAGGAGATACGTAGTTCAGTCAGATTTCTTTGTCTCCTCATTCAGCTTTTAGCAAGAACCTGTTTACAATTATTAAAGCAGAGTGTTGACAAAAACATTCAGTTGTAGATATGCTAAGCTATTCAGTAAAAGTGAGTGCTCACTGCGAAGAGCTGAAGAAGGCTCTCTACTGAATTGCAGGGAATAAAATGGCAGATGTAATTCAAAGTCGATAGAGGCAAAGCAATGGGGAAAATGTCCCTAAGAGACCACAGAATGATGGGCTCCAAACCATCCGCTGCCTCTCATGGAGCATAGCCTGGAGTCACAGCAGGCTGCTGAGTGAAAATGTTGGATGTCTGCCCTAGGAAAAACTGGTGGAATGCCAGGAATTATTAGGAAAAGAATAGGGGACTAAGCAGGAGACGTTTGTGCTTACACAAGTTATGTTGCACCAGCAAACATAAAAGTAGTGGAAAGGACAGCAAGGATGTCTAAGACATAGAACAACAAAGGGACAAAATACATATGTCAAGCAGTTGCTCAGCAAGATTCAACACCTTTCAGTGTATATAAGGTCCGTCAGAATATCCAAATCTCTTAGATGCTCAGGTGTTAGGAGTAGCTATGAGTTGCATTTGTTACTAATTCTGCATGTAATGGTATTGCAACATTTTCTTTTGCATTGGTAGTGTCGGACTCATTTCATGAGATGTGGATGTCTACCTCTGACATCTCTTCGTAATCAGTGAACAGAAACTAGCACTTCTGGGGACACAATCTGTCTCATTCTAATGTAGATGTCTAAAATACATCAGATAAATTGTATCTGAATAGAGTTTACCTCCCCTCATCAGCTATGAAAGGAGTCTAGATTTTAGTGTCCAGAGTCTAGTGCAGATTTCTTATGCCAGATGAGACAACTTGCACCGCAAATAATGACTGCCATCATCAGAGTGGATTGCTGCAGTGCATCTGGCTACAATTCACGTTTGGATGAGATTAATTTGCCCTTAACCTATGTGTATTAAATTAAAATATCTGTAGCTCAGTTATTTGTGTAAAGCTCCAGTTCTGCTGGCATCTCTAAGAGGGCAAGTTAGCTTATCCTGAAATAAACTTTGGAGATTGTTTCAGATGTAAGGTGAGATAAATAAATGCAAAATTAAGTAAGCAATACTTATGGTGCACAGTGCTAGAAAATAAGATGGGAACTCTATAGTACTAAGTCCAAAAGTGCTGTAGCCAGGTTTTATTTACTAGAATTATGATTTGCATAATCTGATATCACATCTCTGCTTTCGAAAGTGTGGTACCTGAAGTGAACTTTAAGGCTGATAATCATCCAGCTAGCTGCAATTTCCAGGTATCGGTATGCTACCTAGAGTTCAAAGTTTGTTTGTTTTCTTAGTCTTCCATAGCCCTGTGGTCTCTAGCACATTTTTCTCTCCCTGGACATGTTGTGTAGCACGTATTTTTGGGGTAGATTCAGGCTGAGATTGTGATTATCCTACATACTTGTGGTCTGGCCTGGTATTATCCATCACAATACTGTCATGTGCTAGGCATTGACAACATACTTAAAAAGCTATTTTTTATGTGATATAACTATCGTGTTGGGTAGTGTTCTTGTAGCGTTAAGGAAAACTTGCCAATGCTTTCAGCACAAGAGTTCCCAGAAGTTTGTTTATGTAGCGGGCGGGGGCTGCCTTGTGCAGACAAGCAGTCTGAACTGCATGTTGTTTACAGGTCCTTCTTTGCTGTATGGGAAGAATAGGTTGAAGTAAATGATCTGCAGAATATCACAGCCTTACAAATAATAGCACGGCCCAATCCTTTCACCTCATTTCAGCTTCCCATTCCAGTCCTTGGTCATGGTTTACAAGACACTGAACTAAAGGTCCACATGTACCTTCAGCTCCCTGGTGTCAGCCACAGCATCCCACCTTCAGACTCTCATTTCCCTTAGCAAATGTAGGAGCATGCTCTCATCTGTTTGGCTAAGTATTGCTATTCTCAATTGTCACTCCTCTTTAACTGCTGCTTTTTAAATCACCTCAATCCTGTGGCAGCTCATTTGTGCTCAGCAGCACCGTGTGGGACACCTGCTCTGCATTTGGTTTCCTTCCCCGGGCTGCGACTCCCTTGCTTGATTCTCTTTCAGACAAACATGCTGTGGTGCTTGGAGATTACTCGATTTCCGCACTTAAAAGTGCTTCTATAGAATTATAATGGTGACCTGCTGGTTGCCTGTAAGATAATGCTTTTCTCAGCTGCTTGTGCGGAGCACATTGTCTGTGTCATCCAAAAAGTCCTACCCGGTGGAGTGCAAAGAGCAGACACTGACAAAGCTGAGTATTCACGCTTGTTACATCCCTGAAGTCGCCACCGGGGAAAAAAATTAAATGGAGAGGATTCAAGTAAAACAGTTGAAAATGGAAAGAGAGGAAAAAAAAGGCAGCAGATGAAGGGGGCCGAGCAGAGCAGCAGAGTATATGGACAGTTGATTAAAAGCATATCTGCCACATTTTTGCCTGTTCTGATTACAGAATTGGGAAATTTCCTCACAGACTCAAAGATCCAAATTCTTTACTTGTGAAATCCCCGTTTCCGTACCCGATGGAGGAAAGTGGGTGGCAGTTGTCAGTACTGTGCTAGCCTCATCAGTGACCTGCAAAAATTACCTTGTGTCTGTCAAGGAGCTTCAGGCTCAGGGTCAGTTCTATAAAACCGCTGAAGTCTGTATCTGTCCTGATTTTTTCTTACATGTTTTCATGTGTGTTTTTTTTTTTTTCTTGTAACACCCTGTTAGCTGTTTTTTTTCAGGCTTGCCATTTCAGTTTACAAACCCTAGGCACTCTCTGGAAGACCCTATTTCCCAGGCACCTATTTTAGGATGGATGGGATTAATCACTCTTTAGAACAACATTTTAAGTGATGTAGAAGCACACGGCTGCCTCCTCCAGCTGCTCCAGCCCAGGACCCTCCTGCCCGCCCACTGGAGCCCAGCCCACGGACCCAGGATCTCTGCCCACACTGGGGGACACAGCTGGCACTTTCCCATGTGCAGGTTCAACCAGTAGCAAAGCTGAGCATGTATCTCAGAGACGCGCACACAATTAATAGCCCTTCAGTTAGTGTGAGTGGTGAGGTTTGTTTCTTGACGTTATCTCCACGTTTGCTTTGTCAGGTCTGTGCCTCTGTGTATTTTGTTTCTGTTTTACCCCTTTTTCCCATAGTTTCCTAATCAGACAGCCTCGCTGGAATAGACATTCTCACACTCCCATGTGCCCTTATGAGTGAGTGTGACTGGCCAGGTTTGGTTCCCATCACCGCCTCCCTTATCATTTGCATCAGGTTTGTGTCCCTCTGTGTTCTTGTTCATGGCTTCCTCCTTTTCTTATTATCCCTCGTTGTATTGAAAAAGGTCCTTGACCAGATATCTTTAAAGGAGCAGGCACTCTCCTGCCCTTACACCATCTTTCTCTGTCTCTAGAGGTAGCCCAGGTGGTTCTTACAGTCCAGACACCAAACTTCCAGATAGCTGAAGTTAAGTTGGATGAATCCAACCCTATGTGCCTAAACTACTTCATTTAATAGGTTCTCACGCTACTAAAGGCTCCTTTCTTTGGGAATGATGTCAGCCATTTCTGGAGCTTGTCAGTGACTTGCTTGTTGGTGACTACTTTTGGACCTGACCTTTAAAGGAGGTAACAGTCATTTTTGCACCTAGCCAGATGTTGCTGAGCTCTCTGTGGGAAAGAGAGGTACGGTGGTTATGAATTAACTTCTTCATGCTTTGCTTATGTGGATTGCATGAACAAGGTATATTGTCCAGGGCTTCAGAGCAATGGGCATGGATGTTTCTCTGCTTTCATGTCTGTAGTCTGTAAACGCAGAGAGCATGTCCCCAAACTTCTGGGCTGAAAGTATCCACTCAGCCTGTGTGCCATACTCTAGAGTGTATATTATTTCACAGCCTACTTTGATCTCCTTTTTAACTGTCAAATGTGGTGACTGTTTCTCCCCCTGCTTTCTTAAAAGCAAATTTGGAAAGTTTGTATATGGGACAGAAGGTACCCACTCAGGTTGTTCCAAGAATAGTCCTACTCCTAGCCCTTGAGAAGCAGACTTGAAGAAGATACTGCATTTCCAGACCTGATGCAGAGCAGACATACTGTGATCTTGAGCTTTGCCTTGCCTTCTGAGCAGTGGAAGGAAAGCGAATCAGTGCAGCAAGCTTTGAGCATGCAAAACTAGACCACGCTGCAGTGTTATGACTAATGGTGCCATGAAAAATCTGCAGTTCATGATGAATGGTAAATTCTAGTGTATTATCAGTTGTTTTCTGAGCTGGTGATCTTGCCTGCTTGATAACCTCCATGCAGGCAGGGAACTTCTTCCGACTTGCAGAAGTAGTCCAGAAACATCCTGGGTTCTGGGGCTCTGTTTTCAGGAAAGCTGGTATTTCTGCATTTGGACACTGTGCTTTTTGTATGTGCTTTCTAGGGTTTGCTAAGCTGTTGAAGAGTCTTCAGCACAATACTCTTTCTAGTGGTAATGCATAGATTTCAGTAGGTGCCCACCAGGACTGCTGACTCACGCTCTCTTGACTTTGTGGTTTGTTGGAGGTATTTTGGAAAACTTGATTCTGAAGCTTCTGGCAAAGCTGCATGAATTTATTGACATACTTGCTTTTCCTCTACATATAGACCCTAATATGGTCAATGCAGGAGACATGAATGGTTCTGGCAACCTGATGGATTTTCTGGATGAGCCTTTCCCCGACGTTGGGACTTACGAAGATTTCCACACCATCGACTGGCTGCGGGAGAAATCACGTGACACTGACCGCCATAGAAAGGTAAAGGTATCCGGCTTTGATGCTTTGCTGTCCCTGGGTTACAGCCATCCTGGTGGTGAGGAAAACAAGCTGTTTTCCATATTGTTAGCTTCCTACCTTGTTGTATGACTTGAGGAGGATTTCTAAAAATATGGATGTGGTATGTCTTGAGTTTGTAAATATGAAAGGGCTTCCAGGAACTTAATCAGCAGAGGACCTCTAAAAAATTATTTGGATGGGGGGGAGTAGAGAGTAGAGAAATTGTATACACTTTCTAGGAGGTTAAATATATTTTGTTTTAAACTTTTGTCGTGGTTTAGCTCCAGTCGGCAGCTGAGCACCACACAGCCGCTCACTCCCCCTCCCCCTCCCTGGTGGGATGGGGGAGAGAATCGGAAGGGCACAAGAAAACTCATGGGTTGAGATAAAACCAGTTTAATAATTGAAATAAAATAACAACAATAATGATAGTAATAAAATTGCAATGAAAAGGAGAATGAGAGAGAGAGAAACAAAACCCAGGAAAAAAAACCCAAGTGATGCAACCGCTCACCACCCCCCGACCGACGCCCAGCCAGTCCCTGAGAAGCGATCGCTGCCCCCCTGGCGAACTCCCCTCGGTTTATATACTGAGCATGACGTCATATGGTATGGAATAGCCCTTTGGTCAGTTTGGATCAACTATCTTGGCTGTGCCCCCTCCCAGTTTCTTGTGCACATGGCAGAGCATGGGAAGCTGAAAAAGAAAGTCCTTGACTAGTGTAAGCACTGCTTAGCAACAACTAAAACATCAGTGTGTTATCAGCATTCTTCTCATACTAAATCCAAAACACAGCACTATGCCAGCTACTAGGAAGAAAAGTAAGTCTAACCCAGCTGAAACCAGGACAACTTTATACACTGAAACTGTGTCAGCCTGAATCAGCAACACATCTATATATATGTTTAATTTCAGATTACAAGCAAAAGTAAGGAATCCATATGGGAGTTCATCAAGAGTTTGCTGGATGCCTGGTCAGGATGGGTTGTAATGCTTCTCATAGGACTGCTGGCAGGTACGTGTGTGTTAGTGTTACAGTTATGCCCAGAACCATCTCACCCGTTTGCTGCAGTGCCATCTGCTTCTCTTTTTGCTTCATTGTCTCTCCCTTGAGGTTTCAAGCTAAAAAGACAGCTATGCATCCATGCAGTTATAATGCTTAATAAAAATACCCACTTGCAAAGTCTCCTGCTGGGTCCTGACCTAGAAAAAGTGTTATTCACCAGTAGAGGGATTTTTCTATTGCTTTTGGAAATACGCATCTGAGTGCTTTACACTCAATGGACTACTTTGACTTTCTGAATCTTTGATTCACAGAAGTCAATTTTATTGGTAGGATTTTTTTTTTCTTGTCTTCACTTACTTTAATTCTGCAAGGAGATATTATGATGTGAGGAAAGTGTTGGTTGTGGATGCTCAAAGGAGAGCTTTTGTAAATTTCTATACCCACTGGGTTATCTTCTTTATATATGCATGAAGGGAAAATACAGTTTCAGACTCAGCTTCAGATCTGCTTCCAGGCCAGACAGACATTACATATTTAACAACTGGCTCAAACTCAGATGGCAAATTCATTAATTTCCCAAATTGTTCCTGTCTTCTGCTCAGTTTAGCACGTCTTCCAATTTGGAAAGCTGCACTTCTGTTACCAAGTTGAAACAGCTGCCATTTTTTATGCTTTTTCAGTGATGTCAGGCTGCTCTTTTATCACACTGCTTGGTAAAAGCATGATGTAAAGTTTCACAGTTTCCAAATGGTGTGAATTTCCTGCTTACCGACTGTCAAGTTAATATGTTTATTCCAGTTTGTTCAGGAGTTTGTTCAGGTCAGTAATCCCCTCACTCATACAGAGAATGTGGTATACACTCACTCACTCCCATTTCAGTAAAAATATCCAAGTAGGTTTGCTTCAGTTCCAGTTTGCAATGAAACCTGATTCTGAAATCCTCAAGGTTGTCGACAGCCAGAGTTGCTGACCTCTGATAAGCTCTAATGCTGGTATGTCCATCTTGGGAACAGAGGTGGAGAGTAAGCTGCAGCTGAGATGTGTTAGCTTTTGTAACCTTTTCAATGACAAGGGTGCAGAGCAACGTATTTTACCTCAGAGTCAAACCAAATTAGTCTGTTTTTAAGTTGGGGCAAGGACTTGTGAATCAGCTGGACAAGAAAAATTACCCATGTGCTCATGATTGGGGCTGAACTCTGTAGACTTTTCTGCCTGCTGTTGAAATGACACATGTGCTCTGTGCCTCCAGTGTTTCTGGGACAGGGCAAAGATGGAGAGTCACCATCTCAGCCTCAGTGAGGGGTCAACACCCCTTTGATGAGTGGGAGGATTACTGATGAGTGGATGAAGTTTCTTAACCAGGTTTGGGGAGGGAGGAGGTGAAGTTGGTGGTGCAGTCAAGAGGCACCTCACGTCATTTCCCTGTCTGCTTGAAATATCACCTGCTCAGAGAAGCCGGCCTGCCACGAGAGCACCTGCATGATCACACAGGGTTGCATGGACCAGCCTGGCTATTCCATGGTCCCTCTTCCCCTGCTGAACATGCAGAAGCTGCTGCTGCTCCAGGGGAAGCAGCCTGGCTCAGCTGCACAAACACTGAGCCAGCTTTTGGGCAGCTGAATCCAGGCATTACCAGAGGCAAGGAGAGGGGGTGGCAAGGAGTGGGAGAGGAGGGGGAAAGCAGCAGGAGTAGTATCCAGGTGTGATGGTCTTGTGGAGCACCCTGCCCCTGCTGCTCCCTTGCTGGGGATGGAAGGCAGCAAGGTGGGACTCCCGAGGAAGGGGATAGCAGGGGCCTCCGCATGTTTCCAAAGGCACTTGGAAGAGTTACTCAGGCCCAGGAGTTTACAGTGAGCTTAACTGATCTAGAAGCCTAAATACCACCGATTTGGTCAACTGAATCTTTCAGGTTTTGCAACACTTCAAAGGCTGCACCTCCACAGCCAACACAAGCTGATACGGCCAAAAGTAGTAACCTCTGCTCTCTGGTGTCCCTGCCATCAGGCCCTGTTGCCCATGTGCAGCTGCACAGGGTGGGGTGCGTCTGGGAACTGGCCTGGTGGAAAAGATGGGTTTTGGCCGGATTAGTTTTCAGTTGATCAGTGGGCTCAGCAGGGTTGGTCACCACAGGGCTGCGAGCAATCAAAATATTGCTGAGAGAAAGGAGCTGTTGGAGGGAGGAAGGAGGGGACCATCCCGTTTGGCAGTAGCCCTCACTCATGTAATTTTGGAGTGTCATTGGACCCACATCTTTCATTAGTCCCAGAAAAAGCGTAGGTGGGAAAGGGACCTCTGAAGGGGGTCTGCTCTGGCTTCTTCCTCACAGCAGAGCCAGCTTCAGAGTTAGAGCTGTATGTTTTGAGTAACACCAAAGTGTATTAAGAACGTAACAGCAGCCATTTGGGATCAGACCAAAGCTTCACGAGTGAGTGTGCACACTGAGCAGAGCCCCTTGCTGTCATCACAGTCCAACATGTAACACATGGTGTTTAGTGTGGAGATCAGATGAAAACTGCTCACAAGATGCTCCAGACAAAGACACTGAGTACTACCTCGGCCTGTCTCAATCAGAGAGTTTGCACACTTTCTGGAGAAATACAAAGCAATGTATGGGGAAATGAGCCTAAAAATTTTTGGTGTGAAAGCCAAATTTTTAGGCACTCATTTTAAAGGAATTCTGAGTTTTTACCTTGCCCATCCTGCCTGCAAACCAGTGGCCATCCCTCAACCTAACCATTACTAGCCAACTGAAGGTATATGCTATTTATAGATCAGCAAAAGAGTCTGTGCTTTCTAAAGCTATGTGACAAAAAGTACTATTGTACTAATACTGAAATGCTCCAGTACTGGAGCTGGATGTGCAACAATCCCCTTTGTAATTCAGTGCCATGCCACGTGGGTGATGCAGTTTTCTGGCACTGGTGCATTGGGAAAAATTATGTTTTCAAAGCAAATTTTTAGCATTCTCATTAAGGCATTGTAAAGGATGAGTTCTGGCCATCATCAACCAAAGTAGAAGGAGAGGTAAAAGGCTAATACCTAAAATGAAGCTCAGCATTTCCTGGCTTTGGAGTGCTTCGTTGTTTTTCATTCTGGGCAGGAGGTTACATAGAAGAGGGAACAAGTTCAGTTCCTTTGATGGAGACGTAGGGGAATAAATTTATGCTATATTGCAGAGGTGCAGTGACGTGTCTAGACAGCCATGGTAAGCACCAGAAATTAAAGGCTTGACTTTCTGAGATGCTGAACACTCTGCGATTTCCATTAATTTCACTTAAAGTTGCAGGGATTCAGAACTTGGAAAAATTCTAGCCCTCGTCACTTGGCTTGTGAAGCATTAACTATGGCACTATTATCCTGCAAGATTTTCTTCTCTGTGAAGCATGTAGCATTTTCCTCTTTATGTGGATCCCAAAACATTTGGCAAAAGGGATTTTTTTTTTCTAGAGGCACTGTGGTGCATGTGAGCTTGTTATATGAGAGAACTGAATATTTGTTCCTCACTGTTTATTAACTTTATTGGGGAAAGACATTAAAAAGCCTGCCTTCCTTTGCACCTTCTGCTAGGTAGAATTAATACTCGATTGGCTGATTAAGTGTGATTTGAGCTTTGAAGATTGGCGTAACTGCAGAGGATGATAAAGGTCCATCAAGAGATGCAAGAGGCACAGCATTTTGTGCTCATGGCCAAGGGCTGAGGATTCTTTGTACTATTTCCTATAAAGTTTCATTTCAGAAAATTGGAGGAGAATTTAGAGTTTATTGCAAAACTCAGTAAGCTACACGTGTTGACGTTAGTAGCCATGCAGTGATTTATCATCATCTAAGAATATGGTTCATTGTTTCCATAGAAACTTGGGAAAATGGAAAAGACTAAGCAAGAGCAAGCCAAGGTCTTCATGAAAGAAAGTAGTTGGTACAGACGTCATTACTCCCTGCTGCAGCCTTTTTTTTTGTGATCTTGTCTAGTGTATCTGTATATTTCTTCAGATTATTCCTATACAACAAAAATTCTTCACTGCTACCCGAGTCACATCGCTTGACAGCGTGGTGACAAGTATCCTTCTTAAGGGAGTGAGAAGGCATACTTATGTCTAAGGCTCTGTAAACACTTCTGGGGTTTTTCTGTTCTGTGGAATAAAGAACAGGTTATACATGCCAGAATTATTTGAAATTTTTTTTTCCTCTTTCACAGAAATGAAAAGCAGAAAACTTTAGTTCCAGGTCAAATAACCTGGCTCTTGAACCCACCTGTGTGCCCCAGCTGCTAGGGGAAAGGGGAGCAGCCCCCAGCCCTGCTTCACGTAATTGCATGCTTAGCAGGAACCACAAAGCTAAAAGTTTTGGAAACATAAACCAAACCATTTTGCATTTTCCAAAACATTTTTTCAGTGTTTTAGTCCTACTGAAATGCACCGATGAATTCTGTTCAAATGCATTACTGCTTTCCTGAAATTGTATTAATGATTACCAGTAAAAATGTTGTTGACTTTCCATTGTATGCCAGAGGGGTTTGGAAAAGACTAAATAACTTTCTTGTCAGCTGGGGGGTTAATGCCTTCTAGAAACTATGGACATAGGGACCGAAGGCAGGTCTGCCTTTCTGTGTTCTGGCTGCTCCCAGCCTCCCCGTTCCTGCAGGTGTTGCGTTCGTGAGGACGCATCTGCTCTGCGGGTGCTGGTGCTGGGGCAGGTTATCATCGCTGATGAGCAAACGCCCTAGAAAAGCAGGATTTTCTGTTTTGTGTCTGGCCACATTAATTTTACTCCTGTCTGTGTCTGGTGGCCACCGGGTGTCACTGTAGCTCTGTGTAATTCCTGGGGAAAAACTGCAATAAGGGCTAGTTTGGTACAGAGAGGATTTGAAGGATAATTTTATTCTGCGTGTTTGGATTGCTGATGAACGTACACATCGAGAGCCCGATTCCGTTAAGTTCGTAAGTCAGAATTTGGCATCCATATTGTTTCTCTACTGCAATCATCCTTCTAAAATGTTGCTGTGTTGGGACCAGTAAGGCTATAGGAAAATATACGTACCCTCCTCCTCCCCTACCCCTGAAATACGGCGTGGTTTGAGACCTGCAGCTCAGTACGTGTATAGAGACCCCGCGTGAAGTCCTGCTTATCTCAGTCAAATGGTGCACCTGCCTGGGACAGACTTCAGGATCAGGCCCTACATCAGTTATGCCTTCCCTATTTGGGAATCAGTCAGTATGAAAATGATAATATTTAAAATAAAAGCTTTCCAAGAGAACATTGAAGGTCAGACAACACGTTCGTGTGGCTGTTTCTTTGCAAACTCACTGCTACCCCCAGTTGTTTGGCATATTCGTGCTTACGTTGCAGCTGCTTCCCCAAATCGTGAGTTTTTGCTGTTGCTATAATTAGATATATTTTCCTTGTGAGTTGATACTTTTCAATGCCTCTGTTTCTTTTTCTGGATTTCCTTTTCCAGGCACATTAGCCGGAGTGATAGATTTAGCTGTGGATTGGATGACAGACTTGAAAGAGGGTGTCTGCCTGTCTGCCTTCTGGTACAGCCACGAGCAGTGCTGCTGGACGTCTAATGAAACTACATTCGATGACAGGGACAAATGTCCCCAGTGGCAGAAATGGTCTGAACTTCTTGTAAGCCAGTCTGAGGTACGGGAGACCTGATTAGGTTGGGGTCACAGCAGGTCAAGGAATGCCCTTTTTTCATACTTGCTGATGTTCCCTCCAGAGAGTTTCTCTGCAAGAGAAAGTAATGAACTGAGAACGCTGGAAAAAAAAAAAGACATTTCCACAAGCAATATCTGCTTAACTTGGGAGAGGTCCTATTGTTTCAGTGTCATGTGTGATGGAAATTGGAAAACTGCGAGATTGCTCTCTCTTTCTATCAGTATTAAACCAAAAGTGTTTCATAACACTCATAACATAATCACCAGGGGACCTGAGCTGCTATCCATTTTTTTTCTTTTAAATACAATTTTATGGGACGAAAAAGATGATCCCTGCCAAATACATTTACGAGGAAATTTTCAGGATTGCAGATGCTTTTTATGTATTCAGATGCTGTGAGTACTAGTTGGAGCTGCATAAGAACTGCTTGTTATGCCCTTGCAATCAGTTTCTCTCTCAGATAGCAAAGTATTTAGCTAGTGCCGAAAGCTGCGGAAATAATGGGCTCCCTGGGAGATGGCCAAAGTGAAAAATTTGCAGGGGGAGAGGACAGGAAGGGAAAAAGCTGATCTGGACTGACATGAAACTTACATTTTAAGAACTTTTTTCCTATCTTTTGTTTAAATTGTAGTAATTTTAAATACAAAGAATGTTGTTTCAAAACAAAGCAGGTGAAAGTTTTGTTTTGAAGACATCAGAAGAAGCCTTTCTACATTCCTTTTAGCAAATGATACTTCTATAAAAAATATGAAAAGGACATTTTATTTTCAACCTAAGCTATTCAATGTATTGACTAATATAGGTCCCTTTACAACTTGAATTTTTGGGCAGAATTATTGTCCTGAGTCCCCCCTCCCCCCCGTTTCTACAGGTGACTTGAATATGACAAAAATTGAATATGACGTGGAGGTGGGGTGAATGTGGCTTTGAAGGGAACTGGCTTATGTATGTAATGGGACTTTTAAAAAAATATCTGGTAATGCAGCTTGGTCAATAATAGGAGGAGAAAAGAAAATACATACTTCTATGGGAGAAATCATCTCCAGCCAGGCAATTAAAAAATGGGTGACTTTGAGAGATTGTCTCGGATCTTCCCCCAGTGTGGAGGTGGTCTGGTCCTGCAGAAAGTGTTTGAGGGCACCTTCATCGCCACACAAGTTTGTCATTCACGTTCTCTTCTGTGCCGCTTTAGGTTTACAGTAGAAGTAGTACTAGATGAGAGCATCTGTGAATATGTATAGCCCAATTTTCCATAGTTCTAATTAACCGTAGTGAAAGTAGCGGGGTGCTCACTGTTCCTGAATATTCCCACCATTTGATCACAGGCAGAAATCTCTCTGCACAGTTGCCAGTCCACAGCGCCAATCTTCCTTTTGCCAGAGGTTTGCTAGGTTTCACACTGGTCTTCATCAACAGATGGTTTGGGTGGCTGTGTCTTTGCAACAGTGAAGAAATATTACCCTGGTATAAAGTTGCAGGACTGGGGACGATGTTGTAATTTAAGAGAACAAAAAAATGTGGGAAGGGAAAAAAGAGGAGAATGTTACAATTGTTATGGGATTTGGAAATCCCGTGCATGTGTTTGACATGCTGTTACTCTGAAAGGCTGGGATATATGAACAGAACATATCCTTGAGAAAATTTATTGCTTTCACCTGCTACTCGAAATCAGCAGTCATGACTGTTGTATGCTGGGGCCGATAAGAAAGGTATCAGCTAGGTGGGCACTGTGAAACTTTACTCACTTTGTATTCAAATTTGGCTTCTTACCCCCTAGTATGCTGTCACACTGGAAAAAAAAAAGGTTAATCTTGGCTTAGTTTTAGGCTCTTCTCAAAACAAATGGGCCTCTAAGATCTGTGGGTTTCTGGCTGCCACAGCCCCGTGGATGCTGTAAATATTAATAATATAGCTGTCTATTACTGTTACATTGAAATCCCAGGCAAACCCCAACAAAAATGTGAATATGGAAAGTAAAAATTTTGTTTTGCAGCAAAAGGCTTACAATATGGGCCAGTTTTGCATGATTCCTGTAGCTGTAGAGGACTCTAGGAGGGATCAAAATACACTGAATTTGACTGTGTTTCAAGATAATTTTGCCTTTTTTTTTTTTTGTATGTTGCTTCATTTTGTGCCTGATATTTGGGTAACAGCCCTGTAAAATGCATAATGCACAGAAGGACTAATTTTGAGCACATTTTAGACAGAAAGTACTTGTAACAGTTTCCCTAAAGGTACTCTGGTCAGATGTGTCTTCTTTTTATGCATGACTGTGACTCTTTCTCATCATAGACAACTCAATTTGACATTTTGAGGACTAAGACTTAGATCAATTCTTCCTTGTGGTTTTGCTGATTTATGGCTGTGATAAACCCTGTATATATGTTCTCACTGAGAATTGTGACATTTCCTATGGCATCTCTTGAAAAATGTTTTCATTCTAGTCCTCCTATAAAATGAGCCCAAAGCAGAGTCTTGATATAAATTATTATGGAAAACATAATAGCACATCAGAAACATACCAGGCTATGTTTTCTTCCCTAATCACTGTTTCGTAGGCCAATGATAACCTTCATCCCTCTGGTCCTGAGCTGCTTCCAAAGAGCAGGTGAAGAGTTTTTTGATGCAACAGAGTTTCAAAACCTCAAATTCACTGGAGGAGTGGGTGTGTTAAAGCACATCAGATGCCATCCCCTTCAGCTAGATCTCTAGCCACTATCTGGTGACCCGGAGCTTCCCTATTCTGCAGATCCAGGTTGGTCCTAACCTCAACTTCACTGGAGCTGAGGACCCCATTTCTGGAGCCTCACATCTATACAAAGCAGAGGAAAGGGCCCCGTGTCTTCCATGGCTGGTGACACTGGATCCAGCAATGGACTGGATTCCCACCCCAGGGCTTCTGGATCTCCTGTCATGAAGCTGAGACCTGCAAGACAAGGAAGCCCCTCTATACCTGGAACCCACTTCCTAACTTGTAATGTTCACTGGAAGGAGTCTACAAGCTGTGAGATCCCAAGTCAAGTCAGAACAGAGCTCTCGGCCTCAGGAGAAAACAAGCATTGGTCAGCCATGGATGGCATCCTGAGGGATGTGTTTTATTTTAGTATGCTGAGTTTGTGAGGGTTGTTTTCAGTTGTGCTCCCTTTGTACCTAAATTGGACTGACACCAGATCTGAAATACTGCTAGGTCTTGCAAACTAAAATACAAAGGTTTGCTCAGTTCCCCTGCATGCTTCATTACTATTGCTGCCAGGGTGAGTCCTATGAGCCACTAGTGGAAAAGGTCTTAGCAGAATCATCTCTGCTGATGAGCGGTTTTCGTCTCTGATTCCAGTGTACGTGCTTGAGACTTTTACTGATTCAGGGCCTTAGTAATGGCATGTAATGAATGAGAAATGAGCCATTTGCTATACTAAGTTACTACTACTTCACTTCCCAAAGGTTTTCTTATTGTTAATCATTAGAAACTCCTGCAATTGGACCTGCAGAATGCCAGATATCTGGAAAATGTAACAATGAGAGTTGTCCCAAGGGATAAGTCTGAACTGGTCATATAGACTCTTCTGCGGTCCTGCCACAGCGCTGTAGGTGTATGTGTGATTGCAGTAACGAGCTGACATAGTTTTCATGTGACTTCGGAGGTGTGAAAGAAGAGGAAGTAAAAAGAAACAAAGTTAATTTGACTCCAGTGAATTTAGAAGCAAAACTGTAGCTTTCGCTCAACATTGTAGGGCCAAATTGCTGTAACGCCGTTGGTCATCTTTGGAGTTACTCCACGTTCACACTGACAGGAGAATTTTGTCCTGGGGCAACATATCCAGAGTTTTCTCTGCAGGAAGAGTAAATATTGCCATAGCTGTTTGCAATTGAAAGCACTAGCAGAAGACATTCATGAGGAAATGAGACCGCCTTCAGCTGTAGCAACAAAGATCCATGGTTACTACAGACGGATGTCAATCACTGTAAGTGTGGGATCCATGACTGCTTAGTCTCAGGGCACTGGGGGATGGCATCGTATTGCTCTTCTGCCGTTATCAGCAAAGCCACCTGCTAACTTCATCAAGCACAAGAGGACCTTAACAAATTGCTCTTCTTCCAAATATATCCATAAGGATAAGGGCAGTGGTTCCCTTACTGTCTTTTCAATTGGAGAGAGACCTGGAAGATGAAGCTAGCAAGCATTCGTACTGTTAAAGGTTGATTCCTTGCAGGCTTGCAAACAGGGACGCTTCTCAGCTCTAGGTTTTTTATGACTGGGAACTGGGCCTGGCCAGCTCTGTTAACTGAAGACACGGTACAACTGATTAATGGCCATTTTCCTACTTGATTTATCATAATGTTGATATGCAGGCTGCTGTCCTGCAGAGCAAAGGCAGGGGACCCGATGTTCTTGAGCAGCTGAGATTGCATCCAGTAGGAAAAGTTCACTTAGAGGTGAAGGATTCATACCAATTCATGCGCTGAGGTTCATCTTGCTTTTTATTCTGTAGTGTCATGTTGCTAGAGGAGATTGTTTGAAGGCTTAAGCTCCTTGTATCAATTCAATGCCTCTGACTAGATTCTCTTCTGTCTGTGTAGGTGGGGTTTTTGAAATTAATCTAAAAAATTATGCTTGTGAGGAGGGAGGGGTATTCTAAGGCAGATTTTAACAACAGTTTTGACTTGACCATTGGAGACAGGTAGAAAGCTTGAAGGTCACTACTGACTATGCTTTCACTATGGCGCTGCACAGTCAACCATTGCTAATAATGATTAGCATTTCCATTCTACCAGTAAAGTAAAGCTATTCAGTTTGAAGATAGGTTTTATTATTGACTGGCATGCTTTTAAAATATCAGGGCAAAAATGATTGAGATGTGTCTGAGTGGGATCTGCCAAGCTATTGTGTTTTCAAATGATTTTCAACCCTATCATAGATAGCGTCATATAGAAGAAAATTATTTATTTATGGTTTTACCCTTCTCGTTTGTGAACCGAACTGGCTACTGATATACACAGGGATGTCATTTGAAAAGATCAGCATCTGCATGGAGAGCTGACCTTTGAATACTAGCCCTCAGAAAAAGATTTATCAGGGTCTTACACCCTGTTGCCCACCATGGGATGAAACAGCAGATTCCTTCATTATGTGCTTTTTTATCACCAATTACTTTTGCCCTTATGACAGATTTTTTTGGTGTTTTGGAACTTTTTGTGGTTGGCTTAATTTTTTAGTGCTTGGAAGATGGTCCATTTAAGGTGTTTGGGTCCCTTGCAAACAGACTGTATGGACTGGGTTAGGTATATATTAGTATGCTGCTTCTTTCCATGAGTAATAAAATTGTTAGAGTTTATAAAGCCATTTGTCTTCCTGAGGAAAAGCAGTGGCTAGCATGTAAATTAAAAGACCAGGCTCCATGCCATCATGATCCCTAGTAGAAGTGTGAGATTTACCAAGCTGCATTTGTCTAACAATGTTTGTTACTGTTATTTTTCTAGGGTGCAAGTGCTTACATTCTAAACTATTTTCTATACATTATGTGGGCTCTATGTTTTGCTTTCCTGGCAGTCTCCCTGGTCAGAGTGTTTGCTCCCTATGCCTGTGGCTCTGGAATCCCAGAGGTAAGTTTCTCTTTGTGGATGACTATCCAAAAACCAAACGAAACAAAGAAAAGATAATTTACTGCCCTTTCCCATTCCAGAACTGTACTATGAGATAGCATAGGATCAAGACGATTGTCTTTCCATCTCATCTGCCTTCATTCCTTTGTCTAACACGCCTTTTTGGTGCCCATCTAGATTTTTCATATTGGAAAATGTTCAAATGACACTGTGACAGGTTAATGTACATACTTCTTCATTTCCAGAGCTTGAATTAAAAATCAACAGCTCCCAGTCATCACTTTATGGGCTCCAACTTTTTGTGGCTGAGGCACATACTAGAAGATTATATAGAATTTTCCTTGGATGAAATTACTTGGGCCAGTTACAAACCCAGTCATTTTCTAGGTTAGGCTTTACATAAAACGAAAATAAAATAAAGAGGGAGGGCTACAAAGCTAAGGTTTCCTAAGCTACTGAAGATGCGAGATGCCCATCATTTGGCATGCCTGAAAAGTATTTGGCATGCCTGAAAAGTGTTTGGCTGTCCATCTTCTTCAAATTGTGTCCTTGTACACTGTTTCATGCTGGCATGACAGCATTATGGCAGCCAAAATCTCTTACTTGGTTTTCAGTATTTTACATATTGAGCCTCAGTCCCTATTTAAGCTGTTGAAATGAGGAACCCTGTAATTCAAGCAGCATAGCTACTCAAAATTTTTGAAATCAGGGCAGTCTTTTGTTAAAAGTGCTATAGAACCACTGGGATTATTACTTAGGAATGTGGCAGACAGAATTAACAGCCCAAATTTTAGAAATCTTGGCATACTTTTTTTCTTCATCTCTAGGAGAAGCATCCAAATATTTCATAGCCAAACTGGAAAAAAACCACCACAAATAATTTGAAATATTTAATCATTTCCATGTTTTAAAGTAGTCATGTGTGTGTTCATTACATATTTGATATATCTGTAAGTGTTTTTAAAAAGTTTTCATAGCTAACTGTAAATCTAGTTTCCGAGTGGTAAATCTCTCATGTGAGGTGATGCTCAGCTCCAGGGCTAGAGTCCAAACCCAAATCCCACCCTGCAGCCTGTGTGTCATGCACGTGCATTGTGCTCTATTCTAGCCACTCACATGCAAAATTAAGAGGAAATGTGTAAAAATAAGATCTCTTGGACTTTCTCATTTCATAATACTTGCATGCTTTTATGGCATGGCCATTCCAAATATTTAGAACTTTTTTTTTTTCTTGTTTGAACTGGGAAAAGTCTGTGGTTGTTTATTTGCTTTTTTCTGCTTTGTTAAAGTTGGGTCTAGTTTAACTCTGATCCTGTGAGCCAAGGAGATATGTAACAGTTTCGTATTTCTATTAATCTCTGTACGACTCCTTACCGACGCAGGGGACCACCCATAAGAACAGTAAAAATGTGGTCTGCTTAACCCCTGCTCAGCTATCACTGTGGGAAAGTTGCCCTACCTACGGTTTCTTTCTCTCCATCACTGTCTCTTTTCAAGCAGTCTGCGATTTTTTTTTTTTTTTTTTTTTTTTTTTTTAAAATCTGCTGGGGTTTTAACTCCATTTGCAAGTTCAGATTAGAAAAGGTTTCTTCAGCTCTTCAACATGTTCTTCCTGCTTTCCAGATAAAAACCATCTTGAGTGGGTTCATTATTAGGGGCTACCTGGGAAAGTGGACACTTTTAATCAAAACAGTCACCTTGGTTCTGGTGGTATCTTCAGGCCTCAGCCTTGGGAAAGAGGGGCCGTTAGTCCACGTGGCCTGTTGCTGCGGAAACTTCTTCAGCAGCCTTTTCTCAAAGTACAGCAAGAATGAAGGGAAGAGGAGAGAGGTGAGGTTGGCTCACATAATTTCTACTTTCCCTGTCCAGATACTTGGTGTTTCAAAGGACTCATGCCTTGTGCATAAATATTTGCTTTGTAGGTGCTCTCGGCTGCAGCTGCTGCAGGAGTTTCAGTTGCCTTTGGGGCTCCGATTGGAGGCGTGCTTTTTAGTCTGGAAGAGGTGAGACCTTGGCAGTTCACTTGCTTCAATAACTATACTTTCATTTGATGCCTTTTTCTAATATTCCTCTTTATTTTTCAAAAATGTATATGCTTATTTTTCTTCTACAGCAAAAGTAATCTTTGATTTCAAGTAATAAGAATTAACCAGGTATTTTAGCATAATTTGAGTAAAAGAGCAGCACTGGCTTTCTGGAAACAAACAAAATTATTTAATTTGGAAATGTATCACTGTGCTGAGGTTTCTCCAGCTTTCAGCTTACTGCTGCATGGGCTGAGCTGCCGAGCACCCATCTTACTGTCTCTAGCCAGCAACTTGTATTTAGATTTATTCACGGGTTGCTGCTCCCTATCTGAAACCTGAAAATGCCTTTTCTGATACCTTTGTGAACACGTCCTGGCTGTGGTAAGGACTGGTGTTCCCAGTAAAGCCAGACGTAGGGTCACAGATGAAACACACGGTGATGGCTTACTGTGCACAGTGCTCCAGTGAATAATTAAAGAAAACACTCTCTGTCACACTCAGTGAAAGTGTTTACAGTCTCTGCTTGGTTTTAGGTCAGCTACTACTTTCCTCTAAAAACCCTCTGGAGGTCATTTTTTGCTGCTCTTGTGGCTGCCTTCACACTGAGGTCCATCAATCCTTTTGGAAACAGCCGTCTGGTCCTGTTCTACGTGGAGTACCACACCCCCTGGTACATGGCCGAGCTCTTTCCCTTCATTCTGCTTGGTGTCTTCGGCGGCCTCTGGGGGACCCTCTTTATCCGATGCAACATCGCCTGGTGCAGGAGGCGAAAAACCACCAGACTCGGGAAATACCCAGTCCTGGAGGTTATAGTGATAACGGCTATCACCGCCATCATCGCCTACCCCAACCCCTACACCCGGAGGAGCACCAGTGAGCTGATCTCGGAGCTCTTCAACGACTGCGGTGCCCTGGAGTCCTCGCAGCTCTGTGACTATATCAATGACCCAAATATGACCCGGCCGGTGGATGACATTCCTGACAGACCTGCTGGCCCTGGAGTCTACACGGCCATGTGGCAGCTAGCCTTGGCTTTGGTGTTTAAAATTGTCATCACGATATTCACTTTCGGCATGAAGGTAAATCGGGGACAGGCGCAGAAGCTGTCGTGAGTACACCGCACAGATGGGTTGCCATCAGCAACTGTGGTCTATCTGGCAGGGCTTGTGTGCCTCTGACCTACACCCAGCCACGCAGGTGTGGTTGACATGCCTGCTGGTTCACCCACCCGCCAGCACCTTGCTCTGCGGGCCCCTGTCGCAGCAAAGGGATGAGCCCTACTTTTCCACCTTCCTAGTCATCTGCAGTTTTATTAAGTGAAAAAGAAAGATAGGTGTGAATTTAAATTCAAGATGATTCCCACTGCAGCTGTCTTTCAGCTCTTGCAGGGATGTGGACTATTTACATTGTTGTTTGTCTTCTTGGATTAATGTCTTAATGTGCCTCAAGGTAGCTACGCTCAGGGAAGTAATAATAGCTTTGAATTTACTGATTTACACATTTAAAACCTCACAAAAAAAGAAAAGTGGCTGAAAAGTTCTATTTTTGAATCTTTTTAAGCACTGTAGCTTGGAAAAAAAAAAGGAAATGAGTGGGAGGACTGGCAGATGTATCATTTGATTATTCTGGATTTGTAACTTTTTCCTTCCATTCTTCCTTCTCCCCATAAATGGGTGATGAAAGGTCCAAGAACAATTTATCCAAGCTTTCAATATATACAAAGCTGTTTGTGGTGAGTTTTACATGTCTGATTGCTAGAGCCCATATAAAACACATATCTGTCTGTCTACAGCTCCCATTATCTGAGCATTTAGTTCTGGATCTGATTGCAGCAGATGATGGGAAGTTTTTCTGAGTTATACAGTATATGTTATGCCACACTCAAAGCTAAAGCATCTCATCTTTCTCTCAAAAACTGGGCTGGAACTGAGGATCCATCTTTTAGAAGGACTGTTACCCCCAAAATAGTAGGAAGTTGTTGGAGTTTTGCTTTTCTTCCATGTTTTCTCCATTTGGGATGTCCCTGATGACAAGAACTACTGAATGGTAGAAGGTCACTTAGGACCAGTGACTGAGTCCTGCTGATTTCCTGAGCAGGGAAGATGAGTGGGAATTTAAAAGCACAGGTGTAAAATTTCTGGAGGAGGATTTGAAATGAGATGCCCTTCTCTGCAGAAAGTGATTTGTGCTGGGGCTGGCAGCCAGTTGTTGTTATGCTTGTTCATTTGTTTAAAAACTCCTGAGTTTGGTTTTTTGTTTGATATGTGGTTCTTTATTTATTCTATATATTTAAAATTTGTTAGAAGCAATTGACAGTTTCAACTGTTCTGGAAAAGAACAGGCAAAATAGCTTTACCCATCAAATCTAGGAGGCCCAATCCGACTGTATCAACAAAATTAACACTATATGGTGGGGAAGATAGCTCCTGCTGTTATCAGCCCTGACAACTCTGGGCCATGCTGAGGTTGTTAGTTTGGTTGTCTAGGAAACTCAAGGTACATTTTCAGAATTAACAAGGTATAACAACCTTTCCTCTCTAAAACCAACAAAAACTCCATGCAAGCCCTTGCAACAGATCCGAGTTGTCTTCTCCACCAGGAAATTTGTCTCCAACTTGACAGGTGCACCTGACATCTAAGAGGAAATGCACTTAGCCAAGGCAAAGTGAATTTTCATTTTCTTTTTTTTTTTTTTTTTTTTTTCAATACTGTTTTTTAACTGTGACTTGTCTGTGTAGCAGACAACAAGGTAATGATTCACTTCCTGGAAAATATATAGCAAACTGAGATGAAGAAATAGCTGCCTCCGAGCAGTAAGCCTCCTTTCTCTAAATTTTTATTCTGAGTTTGACATTTAATTTAAAATCTGGTCTGATTTAGCCTGAAAGAGTAGTAATAAAACCGTAAAGCACTCCATGTGACAGAGGTTGAAATCAAGATGTTATTTTCAGTTAAGCTTATTCTCAAGCCCATGACAGAACCATCAGCAGCTCCTGACTTCCTGCTGAGAAAGCAATAAAGGCAAAACCAGGAGCATCTTGACTTTAAAAGCAGACTATTATTGAGAAACACCATTTATCTATCAATTTAGGTATGATGCAGCAGGTAGGATTTAAAATTACTTCAAAAAATGCATTAAAATTCTATAAAATTTTAATTTTATAGAAATATAAAATTCTATATTTTATAGAAAATATAAAATTTTCTGTAAACCTCTCTCAGACCATGGGGAACATCACTGTAGGCTGCCAAAAGGCTATGGCCTTCTGGGCTAGCATTTAATAAGGAAACTGGGTGCTCTTACCACTAATAATAAATTGTTTGTTCAATAAGTTCATTACTAGTCATTTTTGTCAAGATGTTCATGTGTCTATATTTTTTTTCAAGATCCCTTCAGGTCTTTTCATTCCCAGCATGGCTGTTGGAGCCATGGCCGGCAGGATGGTTGGGATTGGAGTAGAGCAGCTGGCATATCACCATCATGACTGGATCATCTTCAGGAACTGGTGCAGACCTGGGGCAGACTGCGTCACGCCAGGACTTTATGCTATGGTGGGAGCGGCAGCTTGCTTGGGTACAGTACCTGCTGATCATTGCTTCGTGCATGGATAACACTGATGTTTGGGGACCTACAAGTTGTTTGTGAGGGCTTTGCGTTTGTGTTAGGTGCTATGCTGGCATTTCTGGACGTGATAGATGTGATGGGCTAAAGCATGGAGAGCTTCCTCAAGTGGCCTCTCCAGTGATCTGCCAGGCAGTCAACAAAATAGAGGCTTGCAGTCACCAATGCCTACTCCTTGTAATCTGCCAAAAAGCACACAGAAGGAAAGAAAAAAAGCTAAAGTTAGGCTACAGGTTTCCAAGAAGGAGTGGTGTTTTGCTTGGTTTTTTTCCCTTTTGATGTAATGAAATCTACTGTAGCTGGACTAACGCTACTTCCTTGTTTAGACTGTGCTCTCTATCAGTGCAGGGAACAAACTTCCCAGTTCTGGCCAAATTTTAAGCTACACAGAGGTAAAAATTCTGGGTCTTATTTTGGCTGTGTGTCACGCTATGGTCAACTGGGCTGTCTTTTGGTTTTTGTTTTGACCACAGACCAATATCTGATTACATTCAATTGATAGGATTTATTGGATATAACAGGAATGATCTGTTAACTATTAAAGCAAGATCATTGAATAATACCTCACATATCAAATTTCTAGTCATAGATGCAACAGAAATGTTACAAGCATACCATCTGAACATGTTTTTGCCTGATTGTATCTTTCCCCTTCTGTACTTGTATGTTCTACCTCCTTTTGTTGTTGTTGATACTGTCACTAGATGATGAAATAATAGTGGGGAGGCATAACACATGATTAATGTAATTGGGTAGATTTGAAATGAAAGATGTACCCAGGGAAGAGCTGGAAAAGTTTCAGTTTTGGAGCCTCATGTTAGAAAAGTAGGATCATTTGTGCGATCTGTTCTAGAGGAAGGAAGGGTGGGATTTGCTTGTCTAAATTTAATGTCTGTAATGTAGACGTCAACATCTGAGCTAGCTGTGTTGATACCCTTCACAGTCAAAACAGAAAAATGTGATACTGGAAAGATCAGTCTCATCTGGCAATAGACATCTAAAACCAGGCAAACGAACAGATGAATTTGGCCTCAAAAGTGCCTGTTTTTCTCCAGAGATTGTAAAGGCAATCTGGATAACCCCTTTGGATGTGAACACCTACAGCAGTGCAGACACTTTAAAATAGCTAGGATGAATCTTACTGTCAAAAAGAGTGAAGTGCTTCCTGTCGTCCATAAGTGATCTTAATGTTCATAAAAGAAATGATACACAAAAATTTTGCTCTGATATTCCAGTTGATCTGCTAGTCAGAAATCACTTCATCTTTTAAAAGGTCCAAATCAAGGTGCAGTGGTTTTAACAGTATGGTGAGACATGCAGCAGAATGGTCACTGCTCGTTCTTAAACCCAAGACCTGTCTCACTTAGAGTAAGAGATATAGAGTGAGTATTAAATCGTTCTTACGCTGGTATCTGCTCTCAGTTTTTTAGAGTCAGAAGTTTAAGGCATTCCTCAGATGAAAGTCATATCCGGACCATTGTGTTAAATAATCAACAATTTAATTTTCCTGTATGCTCCTGGGTTAAATGCATCTTTTAATGACCCGTTTCTAATTTCTCTCATCTAAAATGGTGCCGTATTTTGAGGTCTAAAAATAGCAGATTTATTACATTTACCTTTTGAACAGAGGCAAAGAAATGTTACCTAATAATTCAGTGATATATACATACTTGTCTGCAGTTATGTGATTATTTTTGTCCTCTAATGTAAACTGAAGGAGTAAGGAGCCTGCTTATGAAATTAATACAGGAAGACTAGATTGAAAAATACAGCTACAACCTTGTCTACAGCTGCATGCCTAGATGGCCTCAAACCAAGTTGTATGCAGTTCAAACTGTATGTTACACTGATATCAAAAGCTAGCATTTAAGCTGTAACATAGCTCTTGCAGTGGCCCAAAACTCCTTACGTAGGATTTTGTAACCATGTCGTGCGCAAAGATAATGCCTAACTTTCTCTTCAGTGTGAATGCGATAGGTAAACCAATGTGAAGGCCAGCTCTCAATGCTCCTACCTGCCCCAGCCATGGTACTTAGCTGACTCTTGGAGTCATTTTAGAGGGCTAATGGCAGGATTCGGTTTTAGTTTCTCAGGTATCCAGTATAGCTGATTTTTTGGCATGCTTTTCAGTTTGATAGTTCAGCCTTTTAGCATTCATTATTTGCTTTTCAATGTTGTCATCTTTGGCTTGAGCAAGTTCACTCAATCTTTTTGATGAAAATTGCAGTAGATGAAAAAATCTCTTTCTTCAGTGAAATAAGCCCAAAAACACTTCACAAAGTATAAGGGCAAAGTACTCAGCATGAATAATCTCATGCCTTTTTGAGTGTAAGACTCAAAAATATAAATGAGTTGCTTAGTATGTATACTTCAAGAGCACTGAGGGAAACTTGACTGCTTTCCTTGTTGGCAGGTGGTGTTACCCGAATGACGGTCTCTCTGGTGGTAATTATGTTTGAGCTAACTGGAGGCCTGGAGTACATCGTACCTCTTATGGCTGCAGCTGTCACAAGCAAGTGGGTGGCAGATGCCTTTGGGAAGGAAGGGATTTATGAAGCTCACATTCATCTGAACGGCTACCCGTTTCTGGATGTGAAGGATGAATTCACCCACCGAACCCTGGCAACTGACGTCATGAGACCAAGGCGTGGTGAAGCTCCTCTCTCTGTTCTGACGCAGGACAGCATGACGGTGGAGGATGTCGAGACGCTAATCAAGGAGACTGACTACAATGGCTTTCCAGTAGTGGTTTCAAAAGACTCGGAGAGACTTATTGGATTTGCACAGAGACGAGAGCTGATTCTTGCAATAAGTGAGTAGAATATCAGTGTACATAAGTTTGATTTTGATAGGAATTTTGATAGGGTAGAATGTTACCAGTGTTATTCACCTTGAAGAATGGATAAATAAGAACCAAACCTAACTTTTTCCCCAAGTCTGGCTTTTACTAGTTGCTAGGACCCATAGCTGGAAGCTTTTCTATTGTAGCATACCACCTGGTAGACTTCTGTGGGCTTGACTTTTGTGGGCTTAATTTTGTCGTCACTCACAACAGTACGATACAATTCTGCTAGACACAACAGAGATAAACCCCACTCATACGGCCAGAAGATTTGTCAGAACCGTATGAAAAGCCACTGCAGTGCTGAGCTTCCTGTGGTATCCATTGGCCGCCGGTAGCAGCTGGGGCAGTCGTGAACCTTTGTCACCCTGTGATGAAGTGCAAGTCCCTGTGCTTCTTTCTGTTGCACTATCTCAATTTTTCTCACATGTAGGCCTTTTGCACTAGGGTTGGAAAGCTTTTCAGTTGAGGATGTTGTTTGGTAAAGATGGCTGAGTTTTGTCAAGCATCCAGTGGATAGCTGGCTGGTTGCCCGAGAGCCCAATCCAGATCATTACAGGTTTTGACCCATCAGGTCCTTTCCTGGTTGGCCTGATGGCTAGGTGGGGATTGAAAAGACAGGTATATCGGATGAAAGCAAGTGTTCGCACCTTCCCTGTACCCAGGGCATCCAGAGCTGCAGAGGTCTGTGAGCCTGGGAGATCAATCCCACTGTCCGCTCCCAATTCTGGCAGTCCTGTGGTGCTGAGGGCCAGCTGGGCAGGCAGGCAGGCAGGCTGCTGGCTGGGCATGTTTGCCTTATACTTTGCAGGGGAGTGGAATGTCTGGCATATCCAATTCTCCTTGACATGGAATTATTCCTCTCTGCGTGGGCCTGTTTCATCCCTCTGCTTCAGGCGCCTTTAAAAAGCTGTTGTCTCAGATGCAAACTCCCATATTCTTCAGAAAAGAAAATCCATAAATGGAAAATCAGGGCTATTTTAGGGGGCCACTTTCCTGCTCACTTCTCACAAAGCTAAAATAAAATTTGAAATAACCGTGCTCTTTAAAGCACATGACTTTCTAATGCATATTTATTTTTGTCTCCTGGATGTAAAAAGACTCTGTCTAAGTGATTAGACCTAAAATTTATATTCATTTATTTATGGACACCCAGCTGTTACTTGATTCCCTTCTTCTCATCCCATAGCAGAAAGTCACCAATGCTGTATCAATACTACATGCAGAAGAAGAAAAGAAATGACAGAGCCCGGTTTTCCCCCCTTAAAATGTAGTGTGGAATTCTCTTCAGTAAGAAATTATTTTCTCATTTTTTCCCTTCTGTGGTGTAAGTTGTCATTTCAGTTAGATAAAATAGATTGTGAACTGAATTCATTTTGCATTTAGTTATATCACTGATCTCTCAAAACACAGGAAAGCAGAACAGGCCTTACTGCCAGTTCTACGGCTCCTCTAATTGTAAGATTGTAATTTAACTTCCAAGGAGTGTGGGAATCTAACTTTTTTCATTAAAAGCCCCCTATCACTGGTTGCTCCCTCCTCCAGAAACAGGCAAAAAAAAGTCTCCATGAAGTTATAATCTTCTGTGTACCATTCTCCGTATAAGAGGATTTTACAGACACCAAGATGAAGTCCAAGGCTGCAAGCTGCAATACCCCTTTCAAACAACTGATTTTCTCAGAGGGCTAATCTTCCTTTGGTAGTAACAAAAGATGCTTTGTATGGCCAAGCTAGGAAAGTAAATATGTGCCTGAAGTTTTACCAAATGTGTAAATGCCAAGAGCTGATACCATTTATAAAATAGTTTGTATTTTATCCTGCTTTTGCTAGTGATTTTCAAATGTCTTCTGCATTCCCCTGTGAGAAGTAAAAAACCTTAATTAGATGTATTTAGCCTACCCTGTGTCTGGCTTTCACACTGTCTGCGCCATGTCATGGCTGTAACGCTTGCTGCCATCCTAACTTTATAACCTTTTGCGTCTCCTTTGCTGGGAGGTATGTCAGTGGGAAAATTGCATGGAGTGAAGACACAGAGCCCTCACTTTAAAAGCAGAAAGATCAGATGCTGTCTGAAGCGAGTCAGAGAAGTCTGAGGAACTGAGTCTTTTGATTCAGGTCATAAATGGCAACATGGCTGAATGGGCTTGCTAGGAGATGTGTGAAAATGTCCAGCTATACACTGATAACAAAGAAATCAGTTAAAAATAAACTTAGTGAACACTTTAGATCAAAATGCTTTCCTGTTCAAAAACTGTTTCTTTGACACCCACATTTTCCCGAGGAAAAGGTACTGTTTCCTGATCAGCTCTAATTAAGAGCATCTTTCATAGGATCTGAGGCAGATCTGAGATTTAAAATCAAAAACTTCTCTGCATAGATAATTTTCCTAAGATCCTTACCTGTCAGGGACCTTTGGTGATCCTTTTTCTCTTGGGTTGAGTATGACAGCTCCTGATGTCATTCTGTGCTGACTTTGTGATAAACAGATAATATGTCCAGTATGGTTTGTGTCTTTGTGACTTAAAATCTGGATTTGGTTTCACTTTTCCAAAAGACATAGTGTATGGTTCCAGTACACGGCAGGGCAAAACACTGGTTTTGTACCATGCTAGCAACTTTTTGATAGCTAAACCTCTTTCACTGAAGGCCAAAGTTGCTTTGCATTTATTGCAGAAGAAGTCACTGCTCATCATTACCTCAGAGTAGCTAATGTGTGCAAACCTTCACCTCAGCTTGCTTAATAGTTGCGTTCATGGAGCCATACACTAAGTCTCCTTAAACTATAAAATTACTTGCTAACAGGTAAACAGCACATGTAGTGAAGCATCTTCTATTCTCCTGTTCAGGTTCTTATGTCCTGCTCAGCCTGACAGCATCCAGAGATACTGGAGTTACGTCTGGGAACAGTATAAGCCCCATCTGTGCAGCACTGTAGCCAGGGAATGAGGTCTTCTGAAAAGCAGAGTCAGGCCCACACCAGTATCTCTTCTTTCACTGCATTGTGCCCTGCAGAATGCCTCCTCAGTTTGAACTAGCTTTGGTGCCTCTATATGACAACACTTTGCACTATGCAGAGGCATGCTTTCAACCAAGAAGCTTCAGCTTCTTTCTCTGCTCCAATAAATTTTGCATCAGCAGTGTGGTGGCCCAGGGAATACTCTGGGGAAGTACTCCAATTCCCTCACACAACTGACTTCCTGGATGAAGGCAATAGCTGTTGAGTCCCGCATCAAATAAGTGTTCACACACAGCTCTCTGCCTCGTGATTTACCCATACATCATTTCTTTCTTAGTAAGTGGAGTACTAAGCATGCTCTAGAAATGCGTCCAGTCCCTGTAAAGTGAATGGCAATGCCACTTCCACTTGCTCAGAAGCACCTTCAGGAGGCTTGCGTCCTTCCACTCGTCTTGTTGAGCAGGTAGGCAGGTCAGGTGGGCAGAGTCACCCTCTGGGAATAGGTGTCTACATTTTAGATGGCACCTACTTTACAGTCTTACAGAGGAGAGTATTTGACCCAGTAAAGCTCTTATTAAATTTGGCCGGCTTCAGAGGCATTGTACGAAAGGCAGAGTCTTGGACACAAGCCAGGTGGCCTGTATAACGTACTTTTCCCAGTGTGGAGTTGAGAGTAGCATAGTTAATGTAGGCTGTGAACTGTGAACTGCTGAATATGAGAGGCCGTTTCACATCTGAGAGAAGTAATTCACTCTCTAGCTATGACAAGAGCCTTCTGCATAGATTACTGTGTAAAACCAGACATTGTCATCCATTTGCTTTGCTCTTTCTGTTAAGCTACCTTTTTCTCTTACCCACTGACTGCAAACATTATCTGCTCTTCTTTTTTACCTTTACTCTAACTCCCCCATCCAGTGAGACTGCATATAAAGTCCACCGTTTTTCTGATGCCACTGAATTTGCTCAATAGTACTACATCATTCAAATTTCTCATGAGAGATGTTTGACTTTGAAGAGTGAAGTCATGGCTTTGGCTAATCACTGTTGTCCAGAGTCATTGCTGCCTTGGGAACAGCAATGTGGTAACTGAAATGCATGGGCCTGTTGCTTTGGGTGCAGCTTCGGGAAGGAAATACCTGGCTGTCAAGGGTTTTTATCAAAGGGTGGGAGCTACCTTCAGTTTGATTAATGTTACCTCTTACCACAGATCATATATCAAAGAGCTATGCAGGCATGTTCGCACTTGAAATTAGATGTATGAATCAAAACAAGATGAGACAAAGTTAGCATCATTCCTATAAATTGCAATAGGGCTTGTAATATGTGGGGTAAGAAGGTTGAAAATCATATACTGTACTGATATTAGGTTTGAGCCAGCACTGCTCCAGTTCCAGAAATCTTACAAGACAATGATCATTAAAGGGAAAAAATGCAGCTGGAACATGTTGAAAACCATTACTGTCTACACATTACAAGTCACAGGAGCAGGTTTCTGCACTTTGATTGATGGCAATGAGCTCCAAGAATATATACATACGCTTTGAGTATGTCTGATTTGCTGTGCCTCTCAAGAACAGAAGCAACCTAAATTAATCAAAGATAATAATTCCAGCCATTTCCAAGAATTTATACAAAAAAGAAGAAAGAGTTAAACCCCCAGAGCCAAACACATGATATGCTTATTCTGGGGAGAGAAGGGTTGTCTATCATTTGGAAATCCATCTCATATATTGGTTGTGCCCTGTAGTGTTGAGTAGAAATGAGGTAAACATTACAAAGAAAATAAACCACTTCAGTGCTGAGAATTCTTGTTGGAGCATTCTTTAAAGTAAAAGGCTTATACTGATCATGTAGAGTCCAGACGTAGTGTAAAGTTCATTTCATAGTTTGATCAAAGTATGAATAATAGGTTTTGAACTTTTGAAAGTGGTCAAATATGTATCAAATCCATTGACTGCTATATATTGTTCCTCCCTTTACTATTGTCCTTTAAGTAGGATGCTATTTTTTTCTGCCCTTTTAAAATCTAGATATGCAAACTCTATTTAAGGCATTAAGTACAAAACCACAAAATTCACCCTGCATGCCAGAGAGGTGTGCTGGTCTGGAACAACACCCACACCGACGCCAGATCCCTGGGATGTGAATTTGTCTTTCCCTAGCTTTGTGTTCATAAATCCATTCACCATGCCCAGATTTCCCCCACTCTGCTGAGAAGTCTGGGAACAAACATGCTGCTCCAAGCCAGCTGGGACCGTACACAGGCTGTTGACTCCACTCCTTTGGGCATATAATAGTAGTTTCTGTTGTGATTCTCACAATGGAGGAAATGACATATAATCATTTGAATTTGACAGAAATTGGATTAGTGATGTTTGTGAATGCAATGAGCTGCATATTTATTCAGAAAAGCATTACCCTAACCAAGCAAAAGTATGTGTTTGTAAAAATATCACTTACATTTACTTCAAGGGAACAATGTCTCAAGGACATTCAAGTTTGCTCTGTAACCCCAACTTCCAGGGCCACAGTATGTTAAAGGCAAAAAGCTACTACTACCTTTGCTTTTCAAAGGAGGGTATTTTTTTTGGTTTTGTTATCAAGCCTAACTCACCGCCTACCTTGATCTTTCTGTTGTACAGAGAACGCAAGACAGCGTCAGGATGGGGTGGTGAGCAACTCCATTGTGTATTTCACTGAAGACCCCCCAGAACTGCCACCCAACAGTCCCCATCCACTGAAGCTGCGGCGTATTCTCAACCTGAGCCCTTTCACTGTCACTGACCACACGCCAATGGAGACTGTGGTAGATATTTTCCGGAAACTCGGACTCCGGCAGTGTCTTGTCACTCGCAGTGGGTGAGTAGATGCTGAGTCAAGCACACTTAGAGAATCTGAGGAGATTTTCTTCAGCATTAACAAAACCACTGTTTTTCCTGTGTAAAGCCAAGTATAGACAGTAGCTAATTAATCAGCACCTCTGAGACAGTCAAGTGAATATTTTGATTTTTGTCTATTTTGTGAATGGAAGAATAAGGGAAGCTTGCCCAAGTGTCTCTCCAGGGCAGCAAATGAAATCAGACTCAGAGCCAAAATGGCCCTTGCCGGGTGTCACGTTTCATTCTGTTCTCCCAAATCCTTAGTGTATTGTCATTTAGATAAGGTAAAGATAAATACAAAATAAACCGTCTGACTCCCACTATCGTTCAGTTTTCAACAGAGGCAGATCTGGCAAGTAGTGGTGTTTGTAAAGGATGCGCCTGTTTCTGGACATCCAGCTAGATTAGATGCTTGTGAAGACTGTGATAGAGGTATCAGTGGAGGAAAATTAATCTGCTCAGCTTTCTTTAAAGGAAAACAGAAAGGCTTATAAACCAAAAGTCCACAAAAAACAGCTGAAGAAGTGTGAGCAAACATGAAATCAGAAGAGTAAAAAGCTGCACCATGTGCACTATAAATAACATTCC